>CAUYLG010018935.1:0-24390 GCA_963573385.1 Cacajao melanocephalus
TCGTCTCCAGATTTTTTAATGATAGCCATTCTAACTGGCGTGAGGTGGTATCTCAACGTGGTTTTGATTTGCATTTCTCTAATGACCAGTGATGATGAGCATCTTTTCATGTGTTTGTTGGCCTCATATGTCTTCTTTTGAAAAGTGTCTGTTCATATCCTTCACCCACTTTTGGATGGGTTTGCTGGCCCCATTTTTAATCTAAAAATTATTTTTTCAGAGCTCACTCTGTTCTCTATGCATGCCTCTGATTCTCGGCAGTTCCAAAAAGTCATATCCACTTTCAAGAGGTGAAACACTTGCCACCACTAAGTAGCAAAGGATTGTGGTGCAGGTCCCAGGGCAGTTTCAAAGGAGGTGACCCAGAGGCTGAACGGAGGCACAGTCTTTAGAACGGAGGCAGATCCTCTCAGGCAGCTGGTCTGATGGAGCAACAGTAACTCGGTTGGGTAAATTCTAGTGCATTTGGAATGGAGTATAGCGTGGTGCTGAGCATGGATTCCTGGGGTCAGTCTCCTGGATTCTAATCCTGGCTCTGCCATTTACTGGCTCTATGACCTTGGGCAAGGTACTTAACCTACTTGTATCTTAATGTCCTCATCCAAAAATGAATTTAAACCTCATAAGGTTGTTATGAGGATTAAAGCAGTTAATGCATTTAGGGTACCCGGCACATAGCGTTGTTTTAGGGCTGATTACTATCGCTTACTTTTGCACCCTCTTGTGAGGTCCCATTGCTGCTTCTGCCTCCTGGGATGTAACGGGGGCAGTGCTTCCTCCTCAGTGAATGCCACCTTGGTGCCCCAGCAAAGTTTTACTTTCTTTCTTTTTTTTTTTAATCTCTCTTTGCCTTCTCTTTCTCTGTCGCCTTCTCTTTTCTGTATATTGCTCTCTTCCTCTCATCTCTCTCTCAAATAAAGGTGAGAATTGATGATAAACTTGACACTATCTTTTTACTTTTATGGGTTCAATGATTGATAGATGTGCTTATTTGTCTATTTGGTTTTATAATTCAGGAGAATTATAATGGAACATTATAAGGGAACATATGTTCTATTTGTTTTAGTGTTACAGTGGTAGAAAGCATTGTACTTCATGCTGTGTGAATATTTGCATCTCAGAGGTATTAGTATTTGCAATTTGTAAAAGATGGGTGTTTGAAATAAACTATTTTGAATGAAATTTACCATTTGAAAATATCTACTTGCAAATTTTGAGGAAGAAAACAACTGTTGAAACTGAGCACCATTTAGAAGTTTCGTTCATGCTATACCTAGAGCAAAAGTAATTTTTCAAACAAATTGTTAATGACAAAAGCCACATTTCTACATATACATTAGAGAGTTTATCATAAGGACCGAGATAGGTATAATTTCTAAGAGCTAAAATTAAAATCGGTCTGTTCTCCGTTAGCCAGATGTTGGTGTTGGAAGAATACAATGCATTGCTTAACAGTAGGAGGCACTCGCTAGGCTAATTTATGGGATGAGGAATGTTAAGGCCAATCAAGTGATCTAATTGTTTCAACAGTGCTAAAGGATTTATAATAATCTTCAAGATCAAGGCTGTGCTAATCTGAACTTCCCCTTTTCCACCTCCACCCCCTGCTTCCTTCTCCCCCTCCAAGCAGTTATACGGTATTGTGCTTGCCAGGTTTAAGTTACATTGGAAGCAGTTGAAGTGGGGGCCTGGGTTCCAGTCCCAAGGTAAGACTACATATGAAAATCAGTGGGGGTCTCTGTAATTACCCTTTGTGCATTTTGTAAAACTACTGTTGGGCTGGGAATGACTGACAGCCTTGACTCAAGGGAGGTTTGGCCCCAAAAGTATGTGTTTGTAAGGCTGGAGTAGAATTGTGCAGAGAGAGAGCCTGAGGGGATCAGGGGATCAGGGGATCAGGGGATCAGAGCACTGACGAAGCCAGTCCTCCCTCTACTGACACACCTTCGTGAGCTCTTCAGATTGGCTCACTGACATGAACCTGGATGATATATTAAAAATCCACTTTAACCAATGTGTTGTGAAATGAACTTAGACAACAAGAACATATATGGCTTCCTGGATTTGTTTATTCCAAGCCCTGAAATGCACAGAGGGCAGTGTGATAGATGAGAGATGTCAAGCTCTATATGACGATCACTTACACAGAGAAGGTGTCTGTGTCGTATAACATTGCACTGTTTGGTTAGATAAAAAGTAAAGTATGGATATGTGCAATTTGGTTATTTCCCCCAGTGCATCCAACTTGCTGATTTTTACAATTATCATAAATAAAATATCAGCTTTCTAATGTGCAGGAAGATCTTTGGCTTGAGTTAAAAAAAAAAAACAAAAAACAGAAAGGGAAGACAGAGTTTTATCTCAGCCTTTATGGTGGAGTTAATGTTTGCCAAACCATTAACAAGTTAATGTGCAAAATCCTGAGGTGTGAGGGTGAGTGTTATTGTCCTGGCTTTATAAACGGCAGTGGAGAGTACTTAAAAGTTGTATGCCAGGCAAGTAAATCAGCTGGGGATTGGATGTCATGAGGCAAGGGACCCTTTATCTATAACACTGTGATTAAGAAGGGAGAAGACACAGGATAAGACGACCATAAAGAGAGAAAGTGTGAGGAAGAAGCAAGACCGGTGACAGCCATGCCACGTGGAATATGAGGGTCACAGGTTCCCTTTAGGATTAGAGTCTGCTGGACACAGGCAGGGAGGAGATCTTGGGATGCTGCCACAGGCTTCTGTTTGCCCGCCTCCAGGCTTTGTTGGCATCCCTAGGAAAACACAGTACTTTTGTTCTAGTGTGAGTTGCCTGGATGTCGGCATTGGGTTTTGGGGGGCAGTAGGGGTGAGGGTGTTGGGGGAGGGTAGGGTGAGGGAGAGGGGAACTTCCTTTCTCCATATCCTAATCCATATTTCCTAATTGATCTTGCTTTTCTGTGAGCATGGTTTCCCCATCTGGAAAATCATTTAACTTTGGGGAAGATTAAATGAGGCACTGCCCAGTATAGAACAGCATTCATTCCACATCCATTTCCCTTTCTTTCCTTTCATAACCCTTCAGGGGTTTTTTAATGACATACTGTCCGGGTCATCAGCAAAGGACATCAAGGCACACAATTCCTCTGCTGGGGTTTGATTCTCAGGGAAGCCCTTCTGCTGGGGACCTCAGCTGCTGCAGAAGAAAAAGGTAGAGGCAGGAATTGCTCCAGCTCTTCACTCCCAACTCCACAGGTCAGCAAGTGGGGCTTCTCACTCAGCTTCACAAAAGGCATGGTGTGAACCAGCTAATTAGTGCTCAATGTCCGGCAAAACGAAGGCCAGATGAGGGCATGAGGCAGCCATAACTTTGTCCTGTATTTTTTTTTTTTTTCATGCAAGAATGCCCATTTTCCAGAAGATAACTAAATCTGTTTCTGGAGATCATAAATATCAACACAATCACCAGAAAGTTCTGAACCAGAATATTTTCCGATGGGTTTAGGCACCGGCTTTGAGCTGTGTTCTCCTCCCTCTCTCCCCTCCTCCTTCCCAGGGAGTGGCAGCAGGGTAGAGATAACTGATGGGTAGCTCTAACAAGCTGCATATTTGAAGGGGAGTTGCATACCAAAGTCACTGATCCCATCCCATCTGCTGGTGGTTGGGGGGCAGTGATATTCTTAATAAACCCACCCCATAGAAGTCACAAGAGAGAAGTGGGAAGAATTTGCTTCTCTTTCCTTTCTTTGGTTAAAGGGTTGCTTGACTCTTAAGATCTTCACCTTGGCAATTTGCTACATAGAGTTTCCATTAAGTGACAAGCTTGGACAACGGCTTCAAATAGTATGACCTGAGGAACTTAGTTTAAGAACGCATAATAACTGCCTGGATTGAAAAGTATTTAGGTGATGAATGATTTGAAATAATGGTAGCTTTAGTTTACCACATCAGACTTGGTGACAGCTTGTGTATTCTCATGTGTTGATATTTGATATTAGCATGAAAGTGAGTGTGGGCTATTTTGTGCATGATGCAGGGTCCTCATGGGAAGCATGGGAGCTGCGGATGGGATGGGTGGGTGAACCGTGTCGTATAAAAGAAATTGTACCCTGACTGACTTAATTATTTGCAAGGGTGGTTTAGAAAAGTCATTTCCTTCAATCATTCAGATCCGAAGTACTTATCTTGTGAACACCCACCTTCCCATTCATGAAAGCATCACTTCTCTTTCACTTAGAAGCCTACCTGCTCCTGGCAAGAGAGGTGATAAATCAGTGGCTTCTAGGCCTGTAGCAAACAGAAAAACACTGGTTTTACCCATTTACCCATCCATCAGTGATAGTTTATTTTTGCAACTGGCTCGATATTAGCTAGAGAACATACAGTTTAAACATCCGCAAAACAAATGCTTTGAAATTTGATTTGAATTTATAAGAGGATACCCTCCCTGAAAGAACAACCCTACATTCAAATATAATTGAAAATCTGCTGTCTGCTCACTTCAGCTAAAATCTAAGATCTTGTCCTCAAAATAAGGTCGATTCTGGCACATCCTCTTATGTTGGGGTTGCTTTCTTTGCCTTTCGAAACTGCCAATTAGTCAAAACTGCCAAGTGCTGAAAGGAGTTCCCATTTTCATGCCCCAGTGGAAAATAAGCAAATTCCTACCCTCCTTTCTAACCTGAGCCAAGGTTTACCACCAGCCTTTGTGTTTCACTGAGTCACTTGTTGACAGCATGGGCGCGAAGAGTGGTAAACTCAGGCTGCTGTTTAGCCAGCACACGCTAGTATAGCCATAGCCGTGGCAGAATAGCCTAACAATTCCCATTGACTGATAAGTAGCTGTTCTCTGAGCCCCTTGGGCACCCCTCCCTTCCCTCTCTTCTGACCACCTGGACCACCCCCATGATATAGCAACAGAAGGGTCAACCTGTGGCACAGCTGGGGCCTTCAGGGAAACTGGCTTGATTGTTCAACCCCCTTTCCCTCCCAGTTACTAACTAATTTGAATATCACACCCCCACCCCCGCTTGCATTCATTGCGCTGAAAATAACTGATTACACATCTACCTTCCTCACTATTTCATGCAATTTCTTAAATGTTATGGTGACATCAATAGTCCTTTACTACTCGGGTAAAGAAGGAGCCAGTAATTAGACATTACTCCTAGGAATTTGTCTCAGTCTATGCACTTAGCTTCTTTCCTCTTATTCAACGGAGGTATGATCCCTAGGGACACAGACATTTATTCAATAGTTTAGACCAGTTAATTAAAACTTCAAGGCCTCTGTAAATACAATTCTTCCTCTGCAAGCACCAGAACACTTGGTATGCAGGCATGGTAGGAGAAGTAAAAGCACAAAAAATAAAAAATGGAGGTGGCCCCATTCCTTTCTATGTTCAGGGGCTTTCCAAGCATGGGCTCAAACTGTGATGCATGAGAGGGACCCAGGGCGTCCGTGACCTGGCTCATGTCACCTCAGCCACACTCTGATTGAACGCCCATGTCTTACTGAGAGTTTCTTCAGGGGGCTTCCTAGCAGCTGAATTCTCCTTGTGAAAAACACAGGAGCTGCTGGGTGTACAGACTATTTTTTATCTCTTTAGAAAGAAGAAATAAAAAGGGTTCAAAAGTTCTGTTCTTTGCTGTTTTGTTTTTTAAGTTTGCACATTTGAATGAATATGTAGTGTGTCAGACAAACTGCTCTAAGTGATAAGAACATTTTCAAATGTTAAAATTTAAATGACTTCGAAGTTAAATTAGTAAATAATGACAATGTGCAAGTGGCCATGGCATATGAGCAGAGATTTATCGAATTCGAATTTCACATGAGAAGAGCAAAACTGGACTTAACTTTTTAAAAAGGCAACTTCAAACCAGAGGGAAAGGCTGTAGTAATTAATGAGGTGTTTTTAAATCTGAGTAAATGAAGGGTCATTTCAGAGGAAGAAGTCCATTGGAGTCCCAGTCTTAATCTGAGATAATGTTGCTTAGATATCTAAAACAAAAATGAGACACAAACGTTTCGTGCTTTAAACTGTTACACAATTCCAAAAGGATTTTAAACTGAAATAAAAACAGAACTAAACATAAATGAAATTTAAAATAATAAATTCTTATTTCTTTTAATTATATTATTTTAAAATTTAAATAATTGATTATTTTAAAATAATAAATTATTATTTTAATATTTACAGATGAGGCTTTGTTGAGAATAATTTGCCTCTTGCAATGGGAATATGGTGTTGCCTACTATGATATGTATTCTTTCCAGTTCAATATATCTTTATCACTGTAGGCTTTTGGAGTGACTCAGTTCTCCACTTATTTTCTCCATTTAAACTCCTAAAGATCCATCCTTGCATAGCACATTGTTATAACATTTGGACTTCACATGGTGTGAGCACCTCACTTATGTATCCGAGCTTCTTCTTTTCTCTTTTAGCTCTGAAGTTCAAGTAGTGTTATTTGACAATGATGTGATTATAAATACCTAGGCAGACACAAATGCTGAAATCATATGGCATTTCTTGATAATAATAAAAATGACTAACAGCTATAAGGTGCTTAATGTAAGCCAGACACTGTTCTAAGTGCTTTATTTGTAAAATCCATGTAACCCTCATTGCCACCCTGTGAACATGAGGAAACTGAGGTACTGAGAATGTCCAAGGTCACACAGCTGGTGAGGGACAAAGCCAGGATGCAAACTTAGGCAGTCTGTTCCAGAACCAAGCTCTTAACCACTGTACTCTACTTTCACAGGTAACTGTAATCCAGAATATGCTTACATTAATTTTTTTATGAAATATAATAAAGCACAAAATTAAACTTTCTCCTAGTGCACTGTTAGGACCTCTTAGAAATCATCCATGAGCCCCAATTTGAAAAACAAACGTTAAATTGTCTGCTCTTAAACCCATTACTATTTCTAGGGGTCAATCCAGCATAGTGTTCTTTAATTCTTTTTTATTTTTTTAACTTTTATTTATTTATATTTTTTTAAATTGCATTTTAGGTTTTGGGGGACATGTGAAGAACATGCAAGATTGTTGCATAGGTACACACATGGCAGTGTGATTTGCTGCCTTCCTCCCCTTCACCTGTATCTGGCATTTCTCCCCATGCTACAAAAATATATCCTAATTTTACCCACAACGACCTCGGTTAACCATAAGGTATTTTCTAAGGCCATAGCACTACATTAGTTAGTTGGTATAAATTCCTGTTCGTAATCAAGATGATAAAAGACATGACATGTAGACACATCAAAATGTAAAAATGTATATAGTCTTAATAAGGGTAATAAACTACAGATAGGCAGGAGTGAGTGTCATTGCCTCTGATAGGAATCAGGATGAGAATGAGTATCTGAGGTAAGTGGGGTAAGCTTTGAGAGACCGTAAGAGACTAGTGATTGGCTGGAAACTTCAGAGGAAAGGCTGGGTGCAGAAACCCACCCAAGCCCCCCTCCCTGGGAGTGGCCACTGGAAGAAAATCCTGGAGACAACAATCAGAAGTTGTAACTAACCTGGACTTGAATGAAAGGTTTCAAGAAATCTGGGAGTAGCAGACTGGGAAGAGTCAAGAATCAGTCATAGAAAATCATCTGCACCTTTTGCCCTTGATATATATAAATATATATCTCTGAATACTTCCTCCATTTAGGTATTTGTTCAAGTTTATTTCTCATTTGTCTATATCTTTGACAGGTTCATCTTTATCATTGCTATTTACTTGTCTCAGATTGCAAATGAAGACAAAGTAAGGAGTATGTAGAGCTTACTCTACACATCACAGTACAGTAAAAGACATCTAAAGGGTGTTTGAATGATGAATTAGTCAAACTTATTTATTGAGCACCTATCATATATAAAATTCTTTTTTTTTTTTTTGAGATGGAGTCTTGCTCTGTCACCCAGGCTGGAGTGCAGTGGCGCAATCTTGGCTTACTGTAACCTCCACCTCCCGGGTTCAAGCAATTCTCTTGCATCAGCCTCTTGTAGCTGGTTACAGACATGTGCCACCATGCCCAGCTAATTTTTGTGTTTTCAGTAGAGACAGGGTTTTGCCAGGTTGGTCTCGAACTCCTAACCTCAGGTGATTCACCCACCTTGGCCTCCCAAAGTGCTGGGATTACAGGCGTGAGCCACTGCACCCAGCCAAATATACAAAATTCTTTGTGAGCTATGGATGGTGGAAGTATGAATAATCTAGGGTCTCACTGTTTAAAAATTTCACACAGTAAGATAATGAAGGGTACACATAAATGGAACAGATAGTAAGGACTGCCACTGAATAGTGTAGCAGCAGCAGTAGCAGTAGTACTAGTAGTCTGCTGCTAGGCTCTTGGGTTGTGGAGTAGAACCAATTCCAATCTCAGCTCTACTAACCACTGATTGGGTGCGCTTGGGCAAGATAACCTCTTCTTATCTATAAATGGGGATGATAATGATGACAGTAATACCTATATCATAAGGTTGTTGTGAAGACTGAATGAGACGATACATATACCATGTTTAGCATGTCTGCTATGTAGAATCTAGCTCATCAAATGTGAGCCTGCAGCTGCTGAGGTTCTGCTAACAATGACCGCGTCTGTACAAGGGTGTGCTTTCTAATTCGATTGCGCCAGAGTCACTAAAGGATATAGAAGGTGAGGAGAGAAGCCCAGCGAGAGACAGCATGAATTTAGTAGTGCCTGGGGTCAGTGTGTGTGTGCACCACTGCCCTCTACTGGAAACAGTTCCCACAGATTTCTAAGAAACACCCAAGTGATTTTTGCACTCCCTTGCTTCAACATCCTGTAGTCTCCTTTGTAGAAAGCTTCATAGCCCATGTGAGATAATCTCCTCCCTTTTCTGATACTTGGAGGCAGAGGAAATCCTATTGTCTGCTAGCCTCAGCTCCTCACCTGCTTTTAACTAATATGCAGTCTGGACAGGTATTGATTTTTCTGCTTTTCTCTGACTGCACTCATCAGTCATTTTATATTACTGGAGAGTCCATTAGCAATAAAAATAAAGGATGGATGTTACAAAGCCCATTAGAGAAACTTGCTCTCTGTATGTTTGGGACAGGGAAAACAATTAAAAGTACGTCATCTTATAAACATTCTAATAGAATTATTAGAAGGGTGAATAAACCCAGGATGTGATTACCAAGGAATGAAATGAAATCCTCCTTACTGGTCAACTAGAAGGGATTGCCCCGATGTTCCATACCACTGTAGTATGTGGGTGAGATGAAAAGATTAAATACTAGAATAAAGGAACATTACATGACAGAGATTCAGCTGTAGGCTCATGCATAAATGAATTTCAGAGTTATGATGGAGAATCTAAGATGAGAGAAATGAGGTGTTTAAATATAAAAGAAAGACGTGACTATCCAATTCTGACTTGGAAGTTTAGGTAAGTTGATAAAACAAAGCCATCACTTCACTAGGTTGGGGCAAACTTGCTTCCACTGTGCAGACGGTCACTGAAATTCTCAATAAGAAAAGGAGAACAAGCAGGACCAGACTCCAAAAACACTGATGCTTGTTGCCTGGAGAATGTAACTGATGCTGCTGCAGGTCCTCGTGCTTCCTAGGTTGGCATGAACTATGGATGTGAGTGACTAGCATCATTCTTGGCACATGTTGGTACTCAAAAATGTTAGTTCTCTTTCTCCTTTCCCCACTGGTGGGGGAGTGCATAGAATTGAAGATTTTGAGAAGCCCATATTTCCAATGACTATTATGCTACATTTAACGTAATTTCCTTAACTTAATTTCCTTTTATTTTCATTAGCTTCTAAGCATAAACAGTTTTCACATTAAAGGCTATTTGGGCATTTATTCTCTTTAGATGATCATTGAGTATATATTAAGTTTTCTGAGCCTCGTTGGTCCAGAAAGCAATAAATACTTGCAAAATATCTTGTTATAGGTGGCAAAATTTTTTTTCAACTTTTATTTGGGGTTCAGGGGGTACATGTGCAGGTTTTTAACATGGGTAAATTGTGTGTTTCTGAGGTTTGATGTACCAATGATCCCATAACCCAGGTAGTGAGCATAGTACCCGATAGGTTGTTTTTCAACCGGGGCTCCCCTCCCTGCCTCCCTGCTCTGACAGTCCTGAGTGTCCAGTGTTCCCATTTTTATGTATAGGAGGCAAATTTTATGTTTTTTTCTGTCATGCTAACTAAGACATCAAGTTGTTTGGCATTGTACTAGGTTTTCCTACTGATTATAAAATTGCTACACATATGTTCTTTTTTCTGGATTGTAATTTATTATCTAGAAGTAGTATAATAGTAAATACTGACAATAATTTTTAAAATTAGCAATTCCACCTCTCTTATATATGAAGTATTTACATTTTCCATGTTCTTCCAATCTTTATCCATATGGGTGTTTTTTCTTTATGTAGATTCTTGTATTTTTTAATTTAATTTATTTTACATGCATTTTAATGTTACTTCATGGTAGCCATAATTATAATTTTAATGGTTGTAAAATATTTTATTAAATATATATATTTTAATTTACTTAGTCAATTATCTATGAGAGGCATTAAAAGTTTTTTACCATCAAACTTTCGAAAACCACCATAAACAATATCACTATGGTTATAGAAACAGATTTCTTTCTCCACTTGCATCTCAGTATGTCCTCTGAATAAATTCCCAGGAGTTGGATTATGGTTCCTGATGTGGATGGATAACTGTTTTCCCAAAATATTGTGTTATTTTGCTCTGCCAAGAGCAGTGGATGAGACTTCTCTTGCTTATTCTCTCAACAGCATTTGATACTGCTGACCATGCCTGCCTTTTACAAATACTCTCTTCCTCAGGGCTCCCTAGGTGCCATTCTATTCTTGTTTTTCATCTACCTCTCTGGCTATTCTTCTTTGATCTTCTTTGTCATCCCCTCTGCCTCTACCTTTTTCTTCAGTGTTTGTGTTGATCAGGGCTCAGGCTTGGGCTGTTTTTTAGCTTTCCTTTGGAATAGCTCATTCCCTCTACAGTGGGTTTAATTACTGTATCACTGGTCACATGATATCCCCCACACATCAGACACTTATCTCCAAATGCCATGTGGGGCTGCTGGTCTCCCTGTCTCAGTCTTGTTCCCTCAAAACCATTCTTCATAATCCAGGCAGAGTGATCTCCCAGCACATACGTTGGATCATGTAATTGAGATTCTAAAACAAGAATCCCAAAACCCTTTATGGGATCTGCCTGCCCCTCTTGCTGCTTTGTGTCCAACTCCATTCTCCTGCCCTTTCCTTGTGTGTACCATGACTTCCTCTTACCTGTCTGCCTATCCACACTCTTCTTCCAACTTTGTCTGACTGACTCCTACTTATCCTTCAGGTCTCAAAGAGATCTTTCCTGAGCACTAGGCAAGTTAGCTTTCCATTAATGTTCACCAGGTCCCTCATCCAATAATACCATTTGCTGCACTTGAGGCCTGTTCCTGGGTGCATCAATTTCCCAGCACCTCTAGCTTCACTGGGCATAGGCCAAGCATTATCCTAGGTTCAGCTGATGCGCTCAGCAGCAGCAGGTGTTAGCAGAGGCTGTGGATGTGCACAGGAACAGTGAGAGCTTAGGGCATACAGACAAGGCACTGACCGCCTCTGCTGTAGTCTATTCCTTTCATTGCCTAAATGCACTCATGTGCCCTCTTAGATTCCTGACCCATCCCTGATTCTGCAAGGTGGTGGTGGCTCACCCCACTCTCAGTTTTCCTTTCAGTTTCTTGAAAGGAGAACTTTACAGAAGGCGTGCTGGTGGGCTGGGGGGACAAGCTACCATCCTGGATATTGCTCTGAGGCCATGATTAATATTCATCTTCCCAGAAGGCAGTTTTGCTGGTCTAGGTTGCTTGCCTGGTGGCATAACCCTGAAATTTACCCCTGAGGATCTGAACTTCTGGTTGCCATGTTTTTGTCAGCTCTGATTGCTACTGGTGATTGTGCCTAAAGTTTAAGGAATAGGAAGCATGAATTCCCTAACTCAGTTACTGGGAGTAATGACGAAAGGGCCTACATTTCCCACGTGTTCAAAGTATCTAAAGTATACTGTGCATCTGGAAAGATGACTGGGCCTTTTAGAGGCTCTTCAGATACTCTCAAGCTGGCAGCCTCCAGTGTGTGCGGTGTATAATAAGCACAATGAGTCCTGCAGGCATAGGCCATTGTTGCACTCCCTTGCCATAAAGTCGGTCCCTGGGTCTGAAGCAATGTTATGAGCGATGTGAACAAGTCAGATGCTCTGAGAGCACCCAGATGGTGGGCCTGGCCCAGGCATGGTGGGCAGAGAAGGCAAAACCCAGGCCCAGAACGCATGTCAATCTCAATATGGAGAAACTACTGCCCCAGCTCTTGCCCTAGGTGAAAGGGATCTGATGTAATCAACTTGCACCAAGTGTTTTTTTTTTTGGTCTCCTCCAGGCATGGTATCTTATCCAGCTCTGGGGTTTGTTTCTGCTGCTGAGCGATCAGACAGCAACAGCAGTAGCAGCTGGGTCAACCTCGGTGTTTGATCTTTCCTCCTCCCTCCTGCTAATTGCTCTGTCTACCCTATTTTAGATACCTGGCCCTAAACAGGCAGAGACATATTTGTTAATGAGATGTTGCTAATGATCTTTTTTCACAAACTAGGTGCTCTTATCTCCTGTTCTCTCTTCAAATAGTAATTTTCCCAGATGTGTTTGTGATCCAAGCTCAACAGATCACATTGTACTTCAAATAGGCTGCAACAGAAAACTTGGATCAAAGTGAAACTAGAATTACAACTTTGAAGGGAAGAGGTGGAAGATTCTGCTCTGGAGGAATCAGCTGACCAGAACGTAGGAAGGAGAGGAAGCTTACCAAAGGACCTAATTCTATTTAGTTACTAATATGCTGTAAGCAATTATCTTTGAAGATCCAATTTTGCAAAAGATCAATGAGCACCTCTGGATTTCCGTCTTGTAGTAGTTGCGTAATGATCTGAAGCTTGTCAACCCAAGGACATATCTTATTTGCCCCCATATTCCCACTGCCTGAGCCAGTGTCCTGCTCAAAGTCCTGAATAAATATGTATTTGTTGAGTGAACAAATGAACAAACAAATGAATGAAGTCTCCTAGATAAAGGATGCTTTACAGGAATCATTTGAGTAGCAAGATTCTCCAACCCATGTAACACAGGACCTGATTTGCAGAGCTTTGTTTAGACACAGCATTTCAAGAGCACGTTTTCTGAACCATAAAGGGAAGCAGGGTTCTAGATGAATAATGCCTTTTCACAGTGTCTGAGTCACCTCACACCTCTCACCCCCATCTGATAACGGCCCTTGGCAGATCTGCCCTTTTGTGGGGGATTCCCCAAGGCTCTCACCTCTTGCCTGCCCCTGTGGGTGCGACTGCCGCACGCATAGGGTTGTCAGGTACCAGAATATAAGCACAGAGCTGGAGGAAATGGGGGGAATGAGAGGGCAAGTTTATGGCAGTGAAACTTCCTGACAGCATGCATTTATGGGGATATCATACACATTTCACCTTATGATGGTATTTTTTATGCTGACAGGAAGATACAGCTGGGCAATAATGGAAAAGTTGACTACCAAGGTAGTGTTGAAAAGAGTTTGTTTCAATGAGACAGTCTTTTTATAGATGTTGGCTTAGTCCAAGCATCTGCCTCCTTTCCCATCACGAAGGTTATCTTCTTCTAATATATTGTGGAGGAGGGGTTAGCATCAGTGCAAGCTGCACTGCCTCTCTCATGCTCTTGCTTCTATAAACCCTCCTCTCCAAACAGGGAGACCACAGGGGTGTGACAAATAGTGCTCATCACCACCTCTAAGCTTCGACATAACGGGATTGTCTTTCTCTTCAGTTAGGGACATTTAGCTAGAGCTTTGTCCCTCGAGAATCGCTCTATTGAATAGAGCAAAAGCAGTAGAGCCCCAACAGAAGTTCATTTTGAAAATTGCTAAATTAAAGGTAAGTAAAACTTAGCATATTAAATGCCCTCTAAAAACCAAAAAGGCCTGTTATCATTGATCAAACATAAGCTAACTTGGGTGTGCCATGGGAAGTTTCCTGCAGGGTGTCCACCAGCTCTCCAGTGCTAGCTCTGTGAAGCTGTATGAGCCTGGTAAGTCTTGTGGCCTTCCTGGGTCTTGGTCTCCTCTTCTATTAAATATGTGATATGGACCTTCCTTTCTCCTTCTCTCCCTCCCTCCCTTCCTCCCTCTCTCCTTCCTTTCTTCCTTCCTTCTTTTCCTCCTTCTCTCTCTCTGTATAGAAACCCTTTCTTTAGATGAGATCTCTTAAGAAAGGAAAACTAATATATATAAGAATATTAAGCATGAATCTTCTCTGGTTAAGTGAAGCAGTAGAGAGGCCAGAGGTATATGTTCCCAGCAGCCCCTGAATCTCAGGAATCTCTAGGCATGATCTGCAAACTCTCTACAAGAGCTGCTTTCCTAGTCTTACAGGCCAAAGAAGAGGTAGACTTTTCTAGCAAGGAGGAAAAAGAGTTTGGGAGTATCTGTTTCAGCCAGTTTTCAAAGTAATCTTGTATCATTATCAGAATCACAAACTTGGATCTGAATCCCTATCGTTTAAAGGACTTGGCTTGGGGTTCCCAATTGCAGACAAAACAAATCCTGAATCATTTAACTTCATGATATAGTTGACCCAATAATCAACAACATTTCTCCGTATAGTCCTCTTTCTGACAAGGGCTCCAAACAAAAGAAAAAGGAAAGAGAAATGGCCATAGGAGGGGAGACTTTCCTCCAGGGCATTTGAGAAGATTGTCAAGCCCAGATCACAGGCACCGCCTTTCCACCTCATGCCTCATTAATGGAAATAACACAAAAGCCCAGATCTAAGGCAGAGCTTCCCACCTATTAACCTGCATATCAGTCTTCACCTTTCAGGAACCAGGCAGTGTCTTCCAGTTTACCTCATTGTGATGTCCATATATTATAGCTCCCCTCCCCCTTGTGATGAGCATGGAACATATCGGTGGCTCCAAATCCCAATTGTTTCACTTTAGAAAACAAATCTGAGTATCCCCCTATCACCAAACACAGTACCTGGTTACAACAGACGCTCAATAAATATTTGCTTAGCCAATGCAAGGATAAATGAATGAAATTCCTCATCCCTGTATTCATTTCTGAAGACCTGCTGGTGAAAATCTAGCTCTAAACATCTTTCAGATTTACTCCATTGAGGTATGAAAAAGAAAAAAAAATGACGACGCAAATGAAGTCAGGAGCTGGCATAGAAAGTGCAATCGGATTCTGCTTCCCCTGTAATTAAGTGTGCCCAATGCTGCTGACTTAGGCGATGACAGCGTGCAGTTTGCCTGCCCACCCTGGGCACATGGGAGGGCGGGCAGCCCTCAGGATGCCACTGCACAACACACTTGCCACCTTATCAAGATTTCCACAGCCACAGGAAGATTTCTCACCCCGCCATGCCCCCACAGGCTGCCCTGTGCTGTCATCCCATTTCCTGGCTGATGACAGGCTGACTGTCCTCTCCTCTCCTCCCGGGAGCTGAGCATCTTTCCTGGGCTTCCCTTGGTGTTCTGACAGCCACTCCACGTCCTCGCTGCTCAGAAAGGGAAAGCCACTACGGAGGCCCCCGATGGAAATGTCACCCCCCCGCCCCCCGGTCCATGGTAGCATGGGCTTGATCGCGCCTGACTATCTCTGATCACTGTCACTGGGCCAACAGCACAGCACAGTCAAGAAAGAAATAGCCTCATTAGTGAGAGTGCGCTGGTCCGGGCAGGAAAGCAGTGGCGTGGAGGACCTGCCTTTGTGTGGGCAGTGAAGAGAAGAGAAGGAGTGGTGTCTTTATATTGAGATATTTTGAGATTCCTGCTTTCTCCACTCACTTCAACTGCCCATATAGGTTCTGCAGTTTCCAGAAGATTCTAGAACCTAGTCAGGATTGAACCTACAGCTTCTCATGGAACACAGAATCAAGAAAACCTGGTGGAAGTCACGTGGCTTAACTCCTTTGAGGTCTAGACCAGAAATTAAACAGTGATTAATCTGTTACTTTAAGGAAGTCTAGCTGTAACTTTTCCTCAGCTCTCTCCCTCTTTCGCCTAGGATAGGAAGGGTGGGTGCAAATGGCCATCTCCCTGTAGATCTGCCTCGTGGAGCCCTAAGTTTCCCGCCACTTCTCTGCACCACAGGCTTTACCCAGGGCTGTGATCCTCAGACCAGGGATCTTGTTTGTCCTCTTGTTGATGCTGGTGCCTGCTGCCCGGCCATGCACCCTCAGATTCCCTTTTAAAGATACACCAACAGTTGTTAAATAGCAAATTAGCCTTTCAAAGAGCTGGGATGACTTTGAAAAAGGGCTTGAGGATAGCAGTCGACCTCTGACCATCTCCCCTCAAATGCCTTCTGCATCCCACCCTCTCTCCCCATTCTCTGCTCTCCCAGGGAGACTGTCTGCTCTTCAACCCTCCTTCTGTGCCTGATTGTGCAGTCTCCTCGACGCCTCCCTTGTGGCTTGATTCCTAAAATAACATAGGGGAAAACTTTTTTTTTTAATTAAGAAAACGAATCCTCAGGCCCGGCGTGGTGGCTCACAACTGTAATCCCAGCACTTTGAGAGGCTGGGGTGGGCAGATCACGAGGTCAGGAGACGGAGACCGTCCTGGCTAACACAGTGGAAACCCCATCTCTACTAAAAATACAAAAAATTAGTTGGGTGTGGTGGTGTGCGCCTGTAGTCCCAGCTACTTGGGGAGCTGAGGCAGGAGAATCGCTTGAACCCAGAAGGCGAAGGTTGCAGTAGCCAAGATCACGCCACTGCACTCCCGCCTGGTGACAGAATGAGACTCCATCCAAAAAAACAAAAACGAATCCTCAAACTAACTGCATTGTTATCATTGTTGACTTCAGTGCTACCCTCACTGGACTTTCGGTGAGAGTCGGTGGTCCATCATGGGAAGCTAACCTCCCTGGGCTGGAGTCTTGGGGGAGGACTGCCGGACTGCCTGGCCACTCACCATCCTCGTTTTGGGCTGTCCCTCTCAGGACAGCTGTGACTGAAGGACAAGTGGAAAGCCCCTGATCAGAAACTATAAACAGGATACCTTTCGAGCATCAGACTTGACTAGAAAGTAATCCCAGTCCTCTAGGCGAGGCCACCGGCCACTTCCTCAGTGGAGGGTATCCAGTGCGTGAGGAAAAGGGCTTAGGAATAATTGGGTCACAGCTTTAAGGCTCCTTTCCAGCACTGGGGTTATTATTTCTAGCTCTTTGCCTTCCCTACCCATGGTAGGATTGTACTCCTGGACCCTCTGTGGCTGTGTGGGACCACGTGTTGATTCCAGCCAATGACGGTGCACAGAAGTGATGTATGTGCTGTCCAGACTGGAATGTTTGAATGTCAGCCTGAGAACCTCCACTGTCTTTCCTTCTACCATAGGAACATGGTGGTCACTCTATTAGCCTGGATGCCAGAGAAAGGGCAATGCAGAATTGAGTCTTCAGCCAAACTGTGATGAATAAGAGACTGAGAAATAAACCTTGTTTTTCAGTCACTGAGGTTTTGGGGTTGATACTGTTGCACAGATTAGCCTATCCTGCCTGATAAGCAAGGTATAAACCTCTGCCTTACCCTCTTCCTCTTGACCATAATACCAGGAGTGTTTCAACCTGGGGAGAAAGGGCAGTATTTCTTAGAAGAGAGGGAAGTCCCATCAAGCTCCTGGCACGTCATTGGCTTCAGTGAGCCGTTGAGAGCCCATGGAGAGGTGTTAAACCAGCTCACTTGGGTTGAATTTTGAAGACTGCCCAGGACCAGAAGCTAACGCCGAAGCAGCTGTAGAGACTGACCTTGTGCCCTGCTGGCCTGCCCTGGGAGCCCAGGGGCTGGGGTTCTGGGCTACCAGAGCTTCCTTAGAGCTTTGCCATACATGCCCTGGGTTGTTTGACCCTTTGTGTGTGAGTTGGTGAGACTGCTGCCTGTGTGTTGAGACAGGAGGTGGAGAGGCAGGAAGAGGGAGGAGATGATTTGTGATGTAGCCCTCCTAAAGTCTGCTAAGCCGGCTAATCATAGCCAGCTGTCCCGGGTCACAGCTTCCCCTCCCTCCCTCCCTCGCTTCTTTCCTCCCTCCCTCCAAGTCAACTACATTGTTATGGTTGTTGACTTCAATGCTACCCTCGCTGGACTTTTGGTGGGAGTCGGACCCATTGTGGGGAAGCCAACCTCCCTGGGCTGGAGTCTTGGGGCAGGACTGCCCGCCCTCCCTCCCTCCTTCCCTCTCTGCCTCCTTCCCTCCCTCCTTTCCTTCTTTCTTTCCTTCCTTCCTTCCTTCCTTCCTTTCCTTCCTCCTCACTTCTTCCCTCCCTTCTTCCCTCCCTTCTTCCCTCCCTCCCTTCTTCCCTCCCTCCCTCCTTCTCTCCCTCCCTCCATCCCTTTCTTCCCTCCCTTCCCTCCTTCCTTCCTTTCCTCCCTTTCTGCCTTCCTCTCTCCTTCCCTCCCTTCTTCTCTTCCTTTTTTCTTTTATTCAAGAACTATTACTTGAGCATGGACCACATTGCACTCACTGTGCTGTGTCCTGGAAACACAGTGGTGAGTA
This sequence comes from Cacajao melanocephalus, assembly GCA_963573385.1. Taxonomy (NCBI): domain Eukaryota; kingdom Metazoa; phylum Chordata; class Mammalia; order Primates; family Pitheciidae; genus Cacajao; species Cacajao melanocephalus. The sequence continues at coordinate 18,573 of CAUYLG010018935.1, forward strand.
AACCCATCATAGCTGTGGCATCCTGTAGCTTAAGTTCCACAGAGATGAGGCCAGTGATGTTGGGAGCAGAGGCACCCAGCCACATTTTCAGTGGTGGCTAAGGAATGCTCCCAGTGATTGTGTAAATGTGTCCTGTCAGAACTATGGGGGTTCATTTCAGTCCCAACGCCCCTCATGTCCAGGTAATAAATATTTTCTCCCCTCAGGGGAATCACTTCTTGTCATCCTTGCTCTTCTGCTTGTAGTTTTCTTCCCAAAACTTCCCCAGTAGTTACCGAGGCTTTTTGCTATTCTGCCTTTTCTTTTAGTTCATCTCAGTAGGTGGCCCATTTCTGACTGACATTTCCCCATAGTCTCTTGGCTTCTGCCACATCCCGTGTCCTCAGCCTCACAGCCCCTTCGGACTTCCTTCCTCATTACGACCTAACGGAATCCGCAGTCCTGACTCTTGGCGGCGGCTGCCTTCCACTCACCTAGCATCTTGGATAGCTCTGCTCCACATGTGTTCAGCAGGGGAGCCGGGCCGTGGCAAGCCTCCCTTCAAAGCTGACATCCTGCTTGTGTTACCAGTCTGCATTATTAACGAAACCTCCTTGACAGTCAGTGTCCAGTAGGAGCCTGCTAGAGGAGAGAGCAGCAGTGTCTGGGTCTGGCCCAAGTCTCACAGCTAGAAACGAGGGAGGATCTTATCTCTGCTCTTTCAGCATGGCCTAGAGTTTGATGCAATGTGTAATGGGAGCCTCCCAGTCTCCTACCAGCTCCCCAGAGGCTGCAGACACCTTGCTCATTTGGGTTCCTCTCATTCTCCTCTGCACTGTCAGGCCACTACTGCTAACAGGTGTTACCATGTAGAGGCGGGGACAGATGGCCCTGGCTTGAATTCTTGTTCCAGCACTTTCTAGATGTGTGATCTTCCCTGAAGTATTTAACTCCTCTGTGCCTAAATTTTTCTTCTGTGAAATGCACATGAAGTAGTACCTAGTTCACAGGCTGTTGATGATAAGAGGACCCACATAAAATGCTTATCCCTGTGTCTGTATCTGGGTACTGGCAGTGGGTTAACCGTAGCCCCTGGAGGGGGCATTTGGGTTGGTTCCAAGTCTTTGCTATTGTGAACAGTGCCACAATAAACATATGTGTGTATGTGTCTTTATAATAGAATGATTTATAATCCTTTGGATATATACCCAGTTATGGGATTGCTGGGTCAAATGGTATTTCTATTTTTAGATCCTTGAGGAATTGCCACACTGTCTTCCACAATGGTTGAATTAATTCACACTCCCACCAACAGTGTAAAAGTGTTCCTATTTCTCCACATCCTCTCTAGCATCTGTTGTCTTCTGATTTTTTAATGATCGCCATTCTAACTGGTGTGAGATGGTATCTCAATGTGGTTTTGATTTGCATTTCTCTAATGATCCAGTGATGATGAGCTTTTTTTCATGTTTGTTGGCTGTATAAATGTCTTCTTTTGAGAAGTGTCTGTTCATATCCTTCGTCCACTTTTTGATGGAGTTGTTTGTTTTTTTCTTGTAAATTTGTTTTTTGTAGATTCTGGATATTAGCTGTTTATCAGATGGGTAGATTGTAAAAATTTTTTCCCATTCTGTTGGTTGCCAGTTCACTCTAATGACAGTTTCTTTTGCTGTATAGAAGCTCCTTAGTTTAATTAGATTCCATTTGTCTATTTTGGCTTTTGTTGCCATTGCTTTTGGTGTTTTAGTCATGAAGTCCTTGCCTATGCCTATGTCCTGAATGGTGTTGCCTAGGTTTTCTTTTAGGGTTTTCATGGTGTTAGGTCTTATGTTTAAATCTTTAATTCATCTTGAGTTTATTTTTGTATAAGGTGTAAGGAAAGGATTCAGTTTTAGCTTTCTGCATTTGGCTAGCCAGTTTTGCCAGCACCATTTATTAAACAGGGAATCCTTTCCCCATTGCTTGTTTTTGTCAGATTTATCAAAGATCAGATGATTGTAGATGTGTGGCATTATTTCTGAGGCCTCTGTTCTGTTCCATTGGTCTATATGTCTGCTTTGGTACCAGTACCATGCTATTTTGATTATTGTAGACTTGTAGTGTAGTTTGAAGTCAGGTAGTGTGATGCCTCCAGCTTTGTTTTTTTTTGTTTTTGTTGTTGTTGTTTTTGCTTAGGATTGTGTTGGCTATGCAGGCTCTTTTTTGGCTCCATATGAAATTTAAGGTGGTCTTTTCCAATTCTGTGAAGAAAGTCAATGGTAGCTTGATAGGAATAGCATTGAATCTATAAATTATTTTGGGCAGTATGGCCATTTTCACAATATTGATTATTCCTATCCATGAGCATAGAATGTTTTTCCATTTGTTTATGTCCTCTTTTATTTCCGTGAGCAGTGGTTTGTAGTTCTCTTTGAAGAGGTCCTTGACATCCCTTGTTAGTTGTATTCCTAGGTATTTTATTCTCTTTGTAGAAATTGTGAATGAGAATCCTCTCATGATTTGGCGCTCTGTTTGTCTGTTATTGCTGTATAGGAATGCTTGTGATTTTTACACATTGATTTTGAATCCTGGGACTTTGCTGAAGTTGCTTATCACTTTAAGGGGATTTTGGACTGAGGCAATGGGGTCTTGTTTCCACTGATCTTACTGTTAACCAAACTTCCAATTCTCAGGAAATTGTCATGTCATCTTTCCCCTCTGAGTGATTGCCACAGCTCTGCCTAGATGGTGTTTGCTCTCCTTGTACTATGGTAAGCAATATTCTCAGTTTTGCTTATCAAAGGGTTCTGGCGATTCTTTTGTGAAGTTTGGGCAGAAGTCCTGGAAAAGCAAAGTCATGTTCATGTAGACAGTAAAAAGTGCTTTCAGCTTTGGTGTCCAGGCTGACTGTGGAGTAGATGGTCTTGGTTCTCACACCTAGAAGAAAGTGTGCTTCCCTGGGGCTGGGATCCTGGGCATTTCTTTTATCACAGGCTTCAAGTTGCAGGCATGTTTTGACTGGGTTGGACTAACGCTGTTTTGCTTTGGGCTGGTCTATTTTGTTCATGGTCTATTGCCGCCAGGAGCAAAAGTCAAGCTTCTGTTGCAAGGAAGAAAGAGGAAATGAATGGGAATTGATCAGGCAACTAGCGGTGTCTGTCATTGTGGATAGGTGGGGAGATAACTGACCCACAGAGAGGTCCTGCCTGCTAGAGGCCGTGTTTCCTCTGGGGCCTGGCTGTGGTAAGGCTCTGCTTTGGCTCCGCTGCCGTCTTTTCCCTAAGCCCAGGGCGCTGACTTCCAGGTCACTTTCCACTGAGTTGTAGTCTTCTATCAGCAGGCAGGCCCTTTCAAGACACTAACCGTGGCAGGCTATGTGGGCTTGCTCTCCAGTCAGTCCAGCGTGGTGCTGGTGGGTTTCTTCATCTCATTGCATTGACCTCATCTCATACCACCTTCTTCCTCGCTCCCCACCCTCCAGCCACACTGCATTCTCGTGCCTCTAACACTTGGATTCAGTTCCGCCTCAGGGCCTTTGCACTGGCTGTGCATCTGGCTAAAAATGCCCTGGTTAGGGCTGTCTGCAGGACTCCCATCACTCAGGTCCCAGCCCTGCTGCCTCCTCTTCAGAGGGACCTTTCCCAACTGCCCTTTTAAAAGTGGCCTCTGCCCCCAGAACGCTCCACTTATCACCCTTCTTTGACTCCATCCGTCTCTGAGATTATATTGTTTATCACTTGCTAATGTGTCTCCACATTAACTGAAATAGAAGCTTCGTGGGAGTCAGATCTTGTCTGTCTGCTTCACAGCTGTAGCCTCAGCTCCTGGAAAGGGCCCAGGATCTAGGCATGATGAAATATTAAAAAATAATATCAGCTAACTTTTTGATTGTTTATAGTGTACCAGGCACCGTTCCTAAGACCCTAAATGTCTGATTATCTCATTTGATCCTCTGACCACACTTTATTATCCCAGTTTTACTGAGACACATAGAAGTTAAATGGGATTGTAAATTTAGGAAGTGGCAGAAGTAGCATAAATTAAGTGTACAATAAATATTTATTTAAAAAAATTTAAAAAACTCATTTATTTTTGTTCCTGACATCCCTGTCCAGGAAGCTCCTATTGTTCAACAGCACATAACAATCTCCTGGCACAGGTAGCTTGCAAAGCCTAATGCTTTCTCTGCCCCTACCTTCTTAATTTTCCAAGAGTACTCGATCACATTTCCTTCTGAAGTTTTGACACACAACGATAGCATGACTATTACACATCTGAAGATTACTTAACAGAATTATCCACAACAAGCCCATTAACACTGCATCTTATTTTATTTTATTTGAGACAAAGTCTCACTCTGTCATCCAGGCTGAAGTGCAGTGGCACAGTCTTGGCTCACTGCAACCTCCACCTCCTGAGTGCAAGCGATTCTCCTGCCTCAGCCTCCCAAGTAGCTGGGATTACAGGTGCTTGCCACCACACCCGGCTAATTTTTGTAGTTTTAGTAGACCTGGGGTTTCACCATGTTGGCCAGGCTGGTCTTGAACTCCTGACCTCAAGTGATCCACCTGCCTCTGCCTCACAAAATGCTGGGATTACAGGTGTGAGCTGCCGTGCCTGGCCTCGCATGTTATTTTAATTTGATATGTGATACACATCACACACACATTAGAAGATCTTCAATTAGATTACAAATGCTTATCCTCAAAATTCATGTGTATTAGAAGATATTCCCTGGGACTTTCCACTCCATTCTCAAGTCAGCATCTCAGCCAAGTGAATATTTGTCTACCAACACACCACCCTGTGATCTTGTCTCATCCTACTTCCCCTTATCAGTGTGACCTTAATTCAGGCATGGTCCCACCCTGCTGCTGCTCTCCCAGGCCTCTGTCTGCCCATGAGGGTGCTATTTCCCTTGGAAGTTCCCTTTTCCATTTTCTGGCCTTTTCCCTGGAGGCTGCTTGGAGGCTGCCCTGCCTGCACCCCCACTTGCTTCCACATGTTTGGAAGAGCTTATTCACTTAGCAGGAGACATTATGTATTCATCACTTAATTCTACAACTATTCACTGAATGCCCAGTGCCCACTATACAGCAGGCCTAAGTGCTAAGAAAACATAAATGAGAAAAACAGACATGGTCTTTGCCTCCTGAAGCAAAGTCTCCTGAGGGTCAAAGCTATTCATCAAAGAATCAACTGAATAATGAGTATGATGGAGTTACTGGATGTTATGAGAGTGTATTATGGTGGCCTGATCTAGTCTAGAAGAGTAAGGCAAAGCTTCTCGGACCTTCTAGCTGAGATCTGAGGATGATTTTCAGTGAACTAGGTGAAGATGGGGAAGGAAGTTCCAGGCAAAAGGAAGACTGAGTGCAAAGGCCCTGAGATGGGAGAGGGCATGCCAGCTTCAAAGAAGTCATAAGAGGCCAGAGCGATTGAGCTCAGGGAGCAAGGAGCAGAGCCCTGAGTGGGCAGGAACTACGCTGAGCAGGGCCTTGGGGTCTGTGCTGCCACTACCACTGGGAAAGTTTTAGAAGGATTTGGGCAGAAAAGACACGATATAATTTGTGTTAATAACTAAATGTGGAGAATAGATTAGATGACTCCAGGTTTTTTGCTATGCAATGAGCAGAGGAGAGCTGCTTGGGGAGCCATTCAAATAGACATGCTGAGTAGGCAGATGCACGCACATATTTAGAGAGACCTAGGTTAAATTAGCTATGAATTTTGAGATGGTGATTGAAGTCTTGGGGGGTTGGAATTGCCAAAGGAGATATAAAGAGCAGGAAGAGAAGGGGGACTAGGACCAGTCTTCGGTGGATTATGACTTTTTTTTTTTTTTGAGACCGAGTCTTGC
>CAUYLG010018940.1:0-45875 GCA_963573385.1 Cacajao melanocephalus
CTCCTCTGCCGGGAATTTCCGTTTGTGTTCCACAGAAATTCGTCTGAAATTGCGGCGTCCACTCGCTCTCTGTGCTTTCACTGGGAGCTAAAATCCTGAGCTGTTGTTAATCGGCCATCTTGTATCTCTCCGCCCGGTGATGAAGTTTTTTCTGTTTCTTAGTTTTCCTTTGGTGGACGCCCCTTCCCCGCACAGCTGGACTTTCCCGGTTCAGCTGTGCTTACTGTGAAACTCTCAGTCCTCAGCGCTTCCAATTGCTGTTCTCCTTGTGGGGATGGGACCAGCCGAGCCAGACTCAAAGGGCCCCCCCGTCCCGTATACTCCGCGCCAAGAAGCGCCATGCCAGGGTGCCGGCAAAACAGCTGTGCCAGCCAAAAAAGTCGCGCTGCTGACCCGTGTGGCTCCTCCGCTGGGAATCTCCCAGTCTGCGGGCAACAAAAATTCGTCTGAAAGTGCAGCGTCCACTCGCTCTGTATGCTTTCACTGGGACCTACAATCCTGAGCTGTTGTTAATCGGCCATCTTGGATCTCTCTCCATTGTTTGATTTTCTACTCATCTAGCTGAGATAAGAATTATCTGTCTTCATAATTTATTGGATCAGATCAGACATTTGTTTTCTTGGAGTCTGAAAAGAGTTTCCTTTGATGGTCTAGAATTCAGTTTTATGTTTATTTTAAGTATACTGTGTTGGTCTGGTACCAGTGTCTTTCATTTATTTTTATTTTTGGGCAGGGTCCTACTCTGTCACTCAGGCTGGAGTGGAGTGGCATGAAAATGGCTCACTGTAGTCTCTACGTCTGGAGCCCAAGCAATCCTCCCATTTTGGCCTTCCAAGTAAATGGGACCACAGGCACATGCTACCATACCTAGCTAATTTAAAAAAAAAATTTGTAGAGATGGGTCTCACCATGTTTCTCAACTGGTTTCAAACTCTTGGACTCAAGCTACCTACCTGCCTTGGTCTCCCAAACTGTTGGGATTATAGGTGTGAGCCGCTGTACCTGGTCCCAATGTTTTATACCCTGATAAGTTGAATAATTTACTTATAAGAATTCTAAATAAAACAATCCATGATATTTTCTCAGCATGATATTGTCTGAATATATGTTCGCATATAATGCCAGTTTTATTCTTGAGATAACTCTATGAGATATTTGATTGATTAAAAAAAAAGGGTTCTTTTTTTCTCCTTTTAGTTAGGTCATTTGATATCACAATCTATTGACATAAGCATACTTAGAGTACTGAGTTTTATTATGCCAGTTTTATAGATAACATAATAGGCATAGGTTAAAGTGTTTAAGTTTGCATAAATTACCATTAGTGAAACCGGAATTTAAATCTAAACTTTCCTACCCCAAATACTGTGGTTTTCCCATTATACATTAATTCCTTTATTTATTATGTTTTATTTTAGTTTTATATATTGATGGGGTACAGTGTGTGCTTCAGTACATATGTATATTGTGCCATAATCAATTCAGGGAAATTAGTGCATCTGTCATCTCAAACATTTGTCATTTATTTGTGGTAAGAACATTTAAAATCCTATTTTCTAGCTATTATTGAAGTATATATTAATATTAACTATAGTCACCCTACTGTAAGAGTTCTCATTTGTTTTATGATTTAAAAAACTATTTATTGAGTACCAGCTGCAATCAGTATTGTACTGGAAATACACAGATGAACAAAGAAGGCCAATTCCTATAGTTACAGAACTTCGAGTCTTGTGGCTCAAGGTAACACTACATTAGTTACCTAGGAGGGTTGTCATTTTAACCCACAAACCCTGACATTTTTCAGGAAGAACAGATTTGCTAGAGCCCTCAATGCTTTGATCAAGAGTCTATGAATGTGGTTTCTCAGTATGGTCACATAAGGATCCAAACATCCTTCAAAATAATACTTACATATACTGAACAAAATACAAAATAAAACAAAGCCAGAAGGCCCTAGAGAGTGAAGAAAAGTAGGCAGCTTCTGGAATAGAGTTGAAACTTGAAAGAAGAGACCAGCATGGGGTGAATTTCTCAATTTTCATGATTTTTAGCTTAAGGGTAGGCTAAAGCTAGCACCAGTTAGGGTGGCTAAAACTCCTAATGCAGCCCCACTGTTTTTATGAGCTAAAAAATACAGGACTGTGTTTGGGGAACAAGAATCACTGGAAAGTGAGAGCGTGCTTCCTATCTTCCTATTTGAATATCTTTATTTCTCTTGCCTGATTGCCCTGGCCAGAACTTCCAATACTATGTTGAATAGGAGTGGTGAGAGAGGGAATCCTTGTTTTGTGCCAGTTTTCAAAGGGAATGCTTATAAATCTTTCTACTATAAAGACATGTTTATTGCAGCACTATTGAAAATAGCAAAGACTTCAAACCAACCCAAATGCCTATCAATAATGCACTGGATAAAGAAAATGTAGCACATACCCACCATGGAATACTATGCAGCCAGAATACTATTCAGGGACATGGATAAAGCTGGAAACCATCATTCTTAGCAAACTAACACAGGAAAAGAAAACCAAACAGCACATGCTTTCACTGATAGGTGGGAGTTGAACAATGAGAACACATGGACACAGGTAGGGGAACATCACACACCAGGGCCTGTCAGGGGGTGGGGAGCTAGGGTAGGGATAGCATTAGGAGAAATACCTAATGTAGATGTTGATGTGATGGGTGCAGCAAACCACTATGTCACGTGTATACCTATGTAACAAACCTTCACATTCTCCACATGTATCCTGCAAATTAAAGTATAATTTTTTTTAAAAAAAAAGAGAGAAGCCAGTATGAAAAGCTATCATATTATCCTAGCTATATGACATTCTAGAAAAGGCAAAACAAAGAAAACAAAGAGGTAAGTTGTTACCAATGATTCATGGGAAAAGGAAGATTGATAGGAAGGGGAAGATTGATGAGTAGGTAGGGCACAGGGGATTTTTATGGCTACGCATTTGGCAAAACCCATAGAACTGTATGACACAAAGAATGAACCCTAATGTAAACTATGAACTTTAGTTATACTAAGGTATTTATATTGTTTCATAGATTGTAACAAACGTACCATGCAAATCCAAGATGTTAATAAGAAGAGAAATTACGGTATGTGTTTCAGTATGGGGTGGGGATAGAGGAAGAGGTATATAAAAGCTCTGTACTTTTTGTTCAGTTTTTCTGTTAAATTAAATCTGTTCTAAGAAAACAAAAAAGAGAAAGTGGAACCTTGGAAAGGAGAGATATTCTATATACTGTATTTAAACTTTCCATAAGTCCCTGGCTGATTCCTGAATGATGTATGCTCAGAGCAGAATCCAAGGAGCCCAGCTAAAGTCTGAACTTAGTACTGGAAGTCCCTAGCCAGAGATGTCAGGCAAGAGAAAGAAATAAAAGACATCCAAAATAGAAAACGGGAAGTCAAATTATCTCTGTTGGCTGAAAACGTAATTGTACACCTAGAAAACCCTAAACACCCTGCTAGAAGATTCCAAGTTTGATAAGTAACTTCAGTAAAGTCTCAGGATGCAAAATCAACATATGAAAATCAGTAGATCAGTAGCGTTTCTATAAACCAGTAGCATTTAGGCTGAGAACCAAATTAAGAATTTCATCCCATTTACAATAGCCAAACAAACAAAAAAACCTAGGAGTACATTTAACCAAAAAGGTGAAAGTGCTTTACAAGGAGAACTACACAACACTGCTAAAAGAAACTGTAGATGACACAAATAAACTGAAAAACATCTGATATGGTTTGGCTCTGTGTACCCACCCAAATCTCACCTTGAATTGTAATCTGAATAGTAATCCCCATGGTTGAGGGTAGGACCTGGTGGGAAGATGATTGATTGGGGTGGTTTCTACCATACTGTTCTTGTGATAGTGAGTGAGTTCTTATGAGATCTGATGGTTTTGTTTTTTGTTTTGTTTTGTTTTGTTTTGTTTGTTTTGTTTTGTTTTGTTTGAGATGGAGTCTTGCTCTGTCGCCAGGCTAGAGTGCAGTGGCGCAATCTCAGCTCACTGCAACCTCCGCCTCCTAGGTTCAAGCGATTCTTCTGCCTCAGCCCTCGAGTAGCTGGGATCACAGGCACGTGCCACCATGCCCAGCTATTTTTTGTATTTTTAGTAGAGATGGGGTTTCACCATGTTGGCCAGGACGGTCTCGATCTCTTGACCTCGTGATCCGCCCACCTCAGCCTCCCAAAGTGCTGGGATTACAGGCATGAGCCACTGTGCCCGGCCGATCTGATGGTTTTAAAAGTGGTGGTTTTCTCTTCTTTCTGTCTCCCCTGCCATCATGTAAGATGTGCCTTGCTTTCCCTCCACCTTCTGCCATGATTGTAAGTTTCCTAAAGCCTCCCAGCCATACAGAACTGTGGGTCAATTAAACCTCTTTCTTTATAAATTACTCACTCTCAGGTATTCTTTATAACAATGTAAAAATTGATGAAATGCAACATCCTATGCTCATAGATTGGAAAAATCAATATCATTAAAATGACCATATGATCCAAATCAATCTAGAAGTTCAATGAAATCCCTATCGAATTAACATCATTTTTTCACAGAATTAGAAATAAACAATTCTAAACTCTATATGGAACCCCCAACAAAACCCCAAACAGGCAGAGCACTACTAAGCAAAAAGAATGAAGCTGGAAGCATCACATTGCCTAACTTCGAATTACACCACAAGGCTAAAATAAGTAAAACAGCATGGTACTGGCACAAAAACAGACCCGTAGATCAATGGTACAGAACAGAGAACCCAGAAATCAAACCACATACCTACAATCAACTGATCTTCAACAAGGTGGACTAAAATACACAGTAAGGTAAAGACACCCTATTTAATAAATGGTGCTGGGAAGATTGGCTAGCCATACATGGAAGATTGATGCTGGACCCCCTATCTCTCATCATATACAATAATTAACCCAAAATGGATTAAACATCTAAACATAAGACCTGAAATTATAAAAATCCTAGAAGAAAACCTAGGAAAAACTCTTCTGGACATTGGCCTAGGCAAATAATTTATGATGAAGACAGTGAAAGAAAATACAACAAAATCCCAAATAGACAAATGGAACTTCTAAACTAAAAAGTTTCTGCACAGCAGAAGAAATAATTGAAGGGATAAACAGCAAACCTGCAGAATGGGAGAAAGTATTGACAAATTATACTTCTAACAAAGGATTAGTATCCATAATCTACAAGAAACTCAAACAACTCAACAGGAAAAATAACTAGAAATTTAGCAAAGGGGCATGAATAGACATTTCTCAAATGAACACATATAAGTGGCCAAAAACACATGAAAAAATGCTCAACATCACTAATCATTAGAGAAATGCAAATTAAAACCACCTCACACCAGCCAGAGTGGCTTTTATTAAAAAGTTAAAGAACAGCAGATGTTGGAGTAGATGCAGAGAAAAGGGAATGCTCATACACTGTTGGTGGGAATGTAAATTAGCTTAACCTCTATGGAAAACCGTATGGAGATATCTCAAAGAACTAAAAATATAGCTACCATTTGACCCAGCAATTCCACTACTGGGTATCTACCCGAAGGAAAAAATAATCATCATACAAAAAAAAAAAAAACCCTCCACTTGTATGTTTACTGTAGCCCTATTTATGATAGCAAAGTCATGAAACCAACCTAAATGTCCACCAACAGATGACTGGATAAAGAAAATATGTATATATAAATACTATTGAATACTATGGAGCCATAAAAATGCATGAAATTCTGTCCTTTGCAGCAACATAGATGGAGATGGAGGCTATCTTAAGTGAACTAACACAGAAGCAGAAAGTAAAATTTCACATGTTCTCACTTATCAGTGGGCGTTAAACAAATAGTACATATGGACATAAAGATTGAGAACAAATGGTCTGGGGACTCCAAATGTGGTGGTGAGGGGCGTTGAAAAATTATCTACTTTGTACAATGTTCAATATTTGGGTGATGGGTACACAACATGCTGAACCCCTACTAGTATGCTTGTAATACCCATGCAAAAATAAGTACCCCTTAAATTTAAAAGGAAATTTTAAAAGTAAATTCTGAACTTAAATGAGATTGGAGATGCTGCCTGACATGGAATTTGCAGTTGGAATCCAATCAAATTAATAGCTTGCTAAAAGAAAAACATCAATGCTTTTTGGAGGAGTATAATAAAATCTAGGTATTTCATAATTTAACGTTCACAATGTTTGAAGTACAACCCAAATTTCTCACCCTGTGAAGAAACAAAAACCTGTGACTCAGTCTCTAACAACCAAGACACCTAAGTTTACTGAGTTGTTAATATTAGAACATAAGTGGTAGCTAAATGGATCTACACCTTCTTTCACCTTTGCTATGTATTTGTGAATGTTCACACAAATATGAAAAATAGAGTCAATGATGTTAGACAATATTTTATACCTTTCTCTCCTTTTCATTCTCCCATTCCACCTTCTCCATAAGTCATAGCTTCAGTTTCTTCATAGGTTCTATTTTAAGTGTCTTACTGGATATAACATGTTATAATCTTTAGCAGCGCATATAGAGCTTAGCATATGATAGGCACCCAAAAAATTTCTTTACTTAAATACTGAATATTAAATTTCAGTTCAATTGCACTTTCCTATAGAATAACACATAGTTACTTTTTGTCAGTGTCTTATGGCTAAATGTGGTTTAAAGTTTTTTTTGTTTTTTTTTACCTCCAGGAATAATTTGTAAACATGACTAATGACACCAAACACCCCAATTTTAACCAAAGCCTATTTGTAGACGACCCATCCCTCTTTGGCTAAAACACTGCCTCTGCTTTGAAAGCTAAATCCCAACTTATGTACTTAAGTTCCTTTTATTAGCTCCACATATTACTACACAAGCAAAGGGCACATGTGCCGTGCATTTAATTTTGTGTCATTAAATGCACATTTTCTTACAAATATAAGCTTGATCCTATGTCAAGAAAGGTACAACCTGAATTGATAACACTGATATGATGTCACTACAGGTATTTGTTTTTATAAAATAGCCTTGTCTTATTAAATATTCAGCTAAATAATACATATAATGATTCTTTCATGTTGGAAGATCTGGTTCATTCTTAACCTAAAACATTTTTAAAGGGTGGTGGATTAGTCTGTTTTCATACCGCTATGAAGAACTGCCTGAGACTGTGTAATTTGTAAAGAAAAGAGACTTAATTGACTCACACAGTTCAGCTTGGCTAGGGAAGCCTCAGAAAAATCATGGCAGAAGGCAAAGGGAAAGCAAGACACCTTCTTCACAAGACAGCAGGACGGAGAAGTGTCAAGTGAAGGGGAAAGAGCCCCTTTTAAAAGCATCAGATTCATGAGCACTAGCTCACTATCATGAAAACAGCATAGGGGAGACTGCCCCCATGATTCAGTTACCTCCACCTGGTCTCTCCCTTGCCATGTGGGGATTATGGGGTTTATAATTCAAGATGAGATTTCAGTGGTGACACAAAGCCTCACCATATCAGGTGGGGAGGAGCTTATGAAAAATTAAAAAAAAATCATTGGCACACTGAGACTAATAAAATTAAAATTAATTTTGTAATATTCTTAATGAACTAATTCAGTGACTAATACTCCCAATGATATTAGAGAGGTGTGATCTTTGTCATCAGACTTTCAAAAGAGCAAATTTATTAGTAATTAAATCATGACATGAAATTAATTTTAAATATCCTACATCCTGTCTAGAAAATTCACCTCATCAGTAGTAATTTAAATAAAATCCTGTTGTTTATCATAATTACTTTCAGCAATACAGCAACCTTGACATATCCAGTTTTATAATGGACAGTTTACTTTGGTTAGTAATCATGTGAGTGGTTAGGACATTGTTTCCTTATAATAGGATATTTTTCTTTAAGTAGCTCCAGTATTATTGTTTTGGTCTAATTTATAAATTAGCCTTTGTAATGTCCATAAGCAGAACTCTATAATCAATTTTCTAGCCTCAGAGGATGTTTGATATGGTTTGAATTTTTTTTCTCTCCAAATCTCATGTTGAGATGTAATCCTCAGTTTTGGAGGTAGGGCTGGCTGGGAGGGTTTGGATCATGATGGGGATCGCTCATTAATGGCTTAGCACCATCCCCTTAGTGATGAGTGAAATCACATGAGATTTGGTTGTTTAAAAGTGTGTGGTACCTACCCCCCATCTCTGGCTCCCTCTCTTGCCAAGTGATTTGCCGCCTCCCACTTTGCCTTCTGCCATGAATGTAAGCTTCCTGAGGCCCTCATCAGAAGCAGATATTGGCACTATAGTTTGTGTATAGGCTACAGAACCATGAGAAAATTAAAACTCTTTTCTTTGTAAGTTACCCAGCCTCAGGTATTTCTTTATAGTAATGCAAACACAGACTCATACAGTGTTCTAAGATTTTTCAAAATACCATTTTAAATTTCACTTTAGTATTCACATCATTCATTACTCACCTGAAAGCAGGGTAGAGTGTTAGCGGAGAGTCTGTATCACAGCTCCAGCGTGGACCAACTGACGAAGACCTTCAGCAATCACTTAACCTCTTGGTTTCTCTCTCCAGATACGTAAAATAGCAATAACTACCAGATTAGGTCATAATGATAAAATGAATGATGTAAAACACTTAGAATGAAATCTGGCTTCTGATAAGTATTACATGTTAGTTAATGTAACTGTTGTTCATATATTCATAGCCTGACATTTAACTTATTCTTTCCTCTGCCAGCCCCTATCCCCACTCCCACTACCTACAAAACAACATAACCTTAGTCAACTTATTGAGTGGTGGACCTTAATAATAAACTAAAACTTTCAGTAAGGAATACATTTACTTATTTTTTTTCTGTAAAATTATACTGAAATGTAAGTTTTCCATAGGATAAGATTTAGACACATAAAATAACTTATGAGATATTCAGCAAATAAATTTAAATTTTTTCTCAAGCCTTTACATTATATATAAAGTAATTTACTTAGGAAGTATTTTAGACAGTATTTCAAATATTTACCTTGATTCAATATGTAAGATGGTAGAGGTATTTCTGAAAGGCAGTGGAAAATTGGAAAGCATTTACATGTTCAGTTTTAGGGAGGAATTGCTAAAAATGCAAATTTTCTTTCTGTATCTCCTAATCAGTAAGTAAACTTAGCTAGAGGTTCAGTATGGTTTTACTTAGATCAAATCTATGTAGCTTGAAATGTAGAATGCCAAACTTCTGGAAATAAGAGACATATTAGTTAAAAGTCCTGAAACTTCAATTCAACAGTCTGCAAATACTTGTAGGACTTTTCAGATATTGGTTTTCTCTACTGTGCTTACAGCATCTGAGTTCACTGTGGTATTAAATCCTGAGTAAAGATGACGGCCAATTAATGTAAGCTGTATTTTCTTTGCTCCTAGTTTTCCTCAATATCTGCCTAAGAGTTAGTGTTATATGGCACACAGACTGCTGATACATTTTACAGGCTGCTATGAGTTCCAGTCTAATTAAGGTAACTTTCTAGTTTTGGGTAGGTCATCGTTTTCAAGTCTCAGTTTTCTCTTTAGTGAAATAGAGATCCCTGTTTATGATTCTTCCCTCCTAGGACTATTGGGATAATGAAATTATGTGGTATATGTGAATGTTCTTGGTGAGTGCTGTTGTTATTTGAACTACTTTGACAATGATAGAATCATCAAAATGAAGACAATGAAGGATTTATAGAAATAGTGCTCGATCTTTTCTCCATTTGATCACTTTGCCACTGCTTTACAGATATGATTATTTCTAGACAAAAACATATAGTTAAGTAATGATAAATATATAGGATGTTCAACAGGATGACAAAATGACTAAGTTCAGCCCTTTCTCATATCTAATTAAAATTCCTAAGGAAGTGAAAATGATCCTTGGAGCTACTGCACTGTCTAAGCTTCTGGATCCATCTCTTGCTGCCTTCCCACAAGGGCTCTGCCTCATGTTTATACCCAAATGAGCTGTACTCCTTTTTACCTCCTATTCTTACATATATGTTTTGCTCTGCCCAAAACATTATTTTTTCCCTCATGGACCTAGTGATCTTCTACTCATCCTTCAAAACTCTGTTCATATTTACTTCATCTATCACGTCATTCTGAATTTCCCCAGGTAGTCTTACACTTCCTTTCTGTGTGAATCATAAGCCTATCAGAGCTGGTATCTTTCACTCAGGTGAAATTGTAGCTTTGCATTCTTGTCCTTTACACTGGATTGTGAAGCTCCAGAAAGGAGGTTTAACATAGAAGTTAAAAGCGCCGGTTCTAACATCACAGTGCATGAGTTAAAATTGTAGCCCTGTACCTACCAGCCATATGAGCATGGGCAAGTAAAGAAATCACTCATATGTAAATTAGGGTAACAATAATATGTACTTAGATAACCAGTGTATTTGGTGGACTAGGTGAGTAAAACTCTTAGAACAATGTCTGGCACACATCCCAAACTCAATTAATGTTACATATTAAAAATATTCTATCTTTTTACTGAGACATACAGCATTTCTAGTAACAACTTGGGTGATTAAATAAGTGATTATAATGTCCCCTTATGAGAGAAAATTCAATTAACTTTTAAAATATGACATCTTATTGTCATACTTGAAAAAATGTTAAAATATATATTAAAATATAAAATTATTCAATGCATACAAAACAATGTGATTTTGGTGAAAAAAGGCATATATTAAATTAGGAAAAATAAGTTCTGCCTAGACTCATAAATTCTTTGGTTTGGGCAATAAACAAATAAAGTAGAATAGAGAATATAATTTATTTGGCTTTTCAGTAGATTCACACCAAAACCATAAAAAATAAACAAGGAAAAATAACTGAGTTATGAGTTTCCGTGTCATTAAGATTAACATTTGGTCATGGGAATAATATTTTCCTTTGAATAATTTATAAACCTAATGTAAATTTCTTTCCAAATTGCCAGTGTTTTTCTAACATTTTACAAATATTTATGAAGTTTATATAGAAAAATAAATAGGTACATTATAGGCAGTACATTTTGAAAATATGTGAATAGATGACTTACTCTGTTGTATCTTATTAATTAGTTAAAAATTGATGCCAAAACACCAAACTTATAAAATATTGGTAAAGTCAATAATATTGATAAATTGTCATTTCCAAGTACCAACAAAAAGATGAATTTTTAGAAAAATGATCCTAGATTAATTGGTTAACAACATAGTGAGAAAAATAAACATGTCTCTTAACATACCATAAAATAAATTGCAAATTGATATAGAAGTAAAATGTAAAGGAAGAAATTTTTTAAAGTAGGAGAAAAATGGAGATGACTTTGTTTTGGATCACAGGGTGAGGAAGGTCTTTCTAGGCATAAAAGTGAAAGGAAAAAAACAATCCATAAGATTGATAGATTAAAAACATGAAAATTTAAAACACCTGTAATGATAGTATACTCAGTGGCCAAGAGCACTGATTTTGAGATAGCCATATCCGGGTTTAAAAAAACCACTCTGCCATTTATTACGTATGACCTTGGGCAAGGTACTTAACCCAAAATGCTCGATTTTCTTAACTGTAAAATAGTCATAGTGATAATAATAACAACTATTATTATTGTTATTATAATAATATAGCAACTACCACATAAGGTTTTTTGTGAATAATAAATATAATAATGTTCATTAAGCATTTAGCATAAACAGTGATAATACAAATGGAAAATCTAAATATTTATAACATATAATATACAAATATTTAACATCATTAACATAAAAAGATTTCTTACACATTTAGATTCAAAAGATGAATTAAGAGAGAAAAGATGTGAACTTGTAATTCACACAATAAACAATAGATACCAGAACTAGAGCTAGTGATCCAGGTTATCTTTAACTCTTAGGATCAAGAGGGATTCTTGGTTTTCATATTTTTCAAATTGTCTACAATAAACAATTTACTTTTATATTCAAACAAAAAAGACTCTATGGAATTATGTCTTTTATTTATTTAATTTATAGCACAAGAAAAGTCTTAAGTGAGTATGTTGACAAGTTTTTTTTTTAGTTTTGAGGATTTACTTTTGCTTTACTATGTATATTCCAGGGCTTGATCCCAGGTCTTGAATGCCTTCAGGAAATCAAGATGCCTTCATATAATTTTTACAGATTCCTGGAATGTTCTTACGTGTCCTGGTTTTTGCTTATTACCTTTTATCCTGAGACACTGCCTTTCTTGCAATATCTCTCACTACCTTGTAACTGCCCATCCTTGTCCTGCTTCAACCAACGCTGAGAACGTTAAGAGAGAAATAGAAGGAAGGGTAGAGGGAATGTTGAAATAATTAGTTGTCTAGTTTTTGATGGAGATATCAGCGTACTATTCTCATTAGAGTATAAAAACAGATCTCTGCATGAAATACACATTATATAACAATGTACAGGTTTCACGTCCTAAAGCTTTTTAGTAAGATGTTTGTCATCAATGCACTTTAGTGATGTGAATCTGAGGAAGATTTTACAGACATATTTTAAAGGCAGATAGAATGAGATTAGGCTATGATAATTGAGACTACTATTTCAAATAGATTGCTAACCCTTATTTGTCTGTGCCTCTGCCTTTTTTTTGCTGTCTTCCTATGACCTTTAACTGGGAGACATATATAAAGATTGCACGCTAATGTCTCAACTGATTTCTTTCATTGTTATTAGTAACTTTTATACATAAGGTTCTTATTGTCCCTGTAGAAGGGAGAGGTAAAATCAATTTCCTCTTCAACATATTGATAAACAACTCCAGATATAAGAGGTAGGGAGGAGAAACTAGATTTACCTTTGTGTGACCTACATAGGAATGCTGGAAAAAATTAATTCCAGAATATTATGTCAACATTCCTTGAAGTCGTGGATATGATTTACATAGTAGGTCTTCTCCATCCACCCAGCTACTTTCATCTCAATACTGTAAATTGCTTTCATTTTTCCCCTCCGATCTGTGTGATTGAGGTATTGTTGTGATAAATTATGGAGGTACAGAACTGAAAACGGTGTGTAGATTGTCTAAGAAATTGAGTGCAGTCAGCCTTAAAAGTGGTGGATGATGTGCTAAAGCAGCTACCTCACCCTGGCCATGTCCCATATGTCGTCAATGAACAGCTGCTTTTAACTTTGCCTTTTGCCCAGAGCACAAGAGCTGCTGGATTTATTGAATTAATAACCACTCCATTATGTGTGTTTTGTTTCCCTGTGACCGTGAAATCTGGCTATAATGTTAGGAAAGTGTAAGACAGGTCTCCTTAACAAACAAGGCAGTATCTATTTTGGGGGTCATTATTTAATACTTAATCTTTTGGATAGAAAATAACGGGGAAATCCTTTCAAATCTGGAATAGAATGCTCCTAACAATATTGAGTTAAAAAGGCACTTTATGGGTTACATAGATAGATAGAAGCTGGCTTTCACTATGATTTGTAGTCTGAAGCACAGCTACTGACTGCAATGTGTTTGTGATTGAATGGGGTTTTTTTGAAACCTGTGTTTTCTTTTTTGAAGTAGAATGCCGTATATATATATTCCCTAAACAAACATCTAAATACTTTCTGCAGGAAATGGAGGCAAAATCAAAGACTGTCTTCTTTTTACACCCTGGATCATTTCCTGAAGAGTTTTGAATGCAACACAAAAGGCAGGATTTTAGCAGGGGTGGAATGCAGCACATGTGGAAAAGGTTGTATCAATGACCCTTAAGTTTTTTTTGAGCAAGAAGGTGCGAGATAAGCCTTCTATCAAGAAGTTTTATTCAGGGCCATTTTGACTGAGCTGGTTTCTTTTCTTTCTTTCTTTTCTCTCTCTCCCTTTCTTTTTCTCTTTTCTTTCTTTCTTTTTCTTTTTTCTCTCTTTCTTTCTTTTTTCTTTCTTGCCAACTCACTATTGTTCATGTTTCTGCCCTAAATTCTATCCCTCCTGTCATGATTTTATAGAAAAAAATGCAGAAGGTAAATGAATACTCTTTTATCAGTTGTGATTCAAGCTACTGTTATTTGCCCATAGCTCCTAGTAAGTGGCAGAAATAGTTGTCTTTTGAAGACTTAGAAAATAATAGTTTTAAATGTATTCTGATTTGTTTCTTGAAAATAAAAGTAGTCAAAACAATCAAGTATATTGATTTTAAAAAAGGCCTAAAAGATTGGCTATTTAAAGGTTTCATTTTATATATGGGGGAACTAAGACTCAGAAAAGATTTTTAATTTGCCCAAGGTTATACAAATGATTGTAACCAATTTCTACTGATTCCCAGTTCAGTTTTACCTCCCACAAAATGAAGGAGAAAGGCCTGGATTTTTTAATGAAACTCATTCTTCTCTTGATATTTGTTCTCAATACAGAATTATCCGTAACTGTTAAACAGTGAAATAAGACCTTTCTAGCATTCTCTTTTCAAATCATGTTTTCAAACTGGAAGTGAAAACTATAGTGTATTTAAAGTGAATGGTTATGACAATGCTTTTCAAAATATTAAAAGACCCTGAAATGTTTCTGAATCATTTAAGTAAAGTTAAATTTTGTTTAGCATAGTATATTTTATTATGTTTCAATAATTGGGCAACACAACATAATTACTTAATATATGCCTACTACTGTGAGTCAGGCACTGGCTCAGTGTCACCAATCTTCAAAATAATCCTCTATAACAGGAATCATAGGCCTCATTTTACAAACTGGAAAAATGAGAATTAAAGTTTTAGCAATTTGCTTTAAGACATAAAAATAAGTAATTGTGCTGGGATTCAAATTCAGTTCTACCTTAGTCCAAAACCCAAGTTCCTTCTGTTATATCAGGTTACTTAGATATATGTAAAAAATGTAATAAATAAATTAGTACCCAAACCCCAATTAAACAATAAAGGAGAGAATTTACTGCATTTGCTTTGAAATATGCTCAAAGAAAATCTGCGTGAATAGTCTTCCTTCCCTTGCATGCCCTCCCCCCTACAGAAACACAGACCCACACAGGCACACACATATCTCAAGTTATTATGTGGAACACAGTCTTGAATGACTTGAAAATGGCCTTTATTATTGGTTAAAATTAGGAATGGATATTACTTTTATTTCATAATTTTATTTATAATTTCTGGAACAATTTGAACCAATGACACTGTTTCTGAATTATATTTTAAATAAAATATATGTATTCTAAACTATAACAATTGGATTAAACTTAAAAAATATTTAATGGCTTCCTGAATCAATATATTTATTGGTGATGGCTTGCAAAAAATATTAGAAAGCAATTTTGAGAATTTGTAGGCTGGACATTGTGGCTCATGCCTGTAATCCTAGCACTTTGGAAGGCCAAGGCAGGAGGATTGCTTGAGCCCAGGAATTTGAAATCAACCTGGGTAACATAGAGAGATCTTGTCTCTAAAAACTAAATTAAAAAAATAATTTGGGAATTTGTTTTGTTTATATGAAGATTGTTAGTTGGATTAGAGTGACATATTGGGTCATTGTTTCTAAGTTTAATGTAAACATGAAATAAATTATTTTCTGCGGGAAAGAGATATTTTTGGAGGAGTCTAGTTATTTGTATTTGCTTGCCTGGGGCAGTTC
The DNA here is from genome assembly GCA_963573385.1 of Cacajao melanocephalus. Taxonomy (NCBI): domain Eukaryota; kingdom Metazoa; phylum Chordata; class Mammalia; order Primates; family Pitheciidae; genus Cacajao; species Cacajao melanocephalus. The sequence continues at coordinate 15,636 of CAUYLG010018940.1, forward strand.
TGGCTTAACTTGTTCAGGAACTCATATTTCTCCCTCTCCCTCTGAAGTGGTTCTAGTTTGAGTGATATTACATGCCCACCCAATTGAGAGAGCACTGTAGCACCACGTGTTTTAAAGAAAGATTAACTGATTATGTTATAGGATGTTTTCACATCTCCAAGTGAAGTAAAAAGGCATGATTTGTTTTCTGTGTATATTAATATTTTCATATATCAATAACCTTGAAATTCCCTATATAATTATTTCCTTAAATTCCAAAGAATAGTGTTAATGTACTGTTTATACAAACAATTTTACTCTAATTGTGTATAAGTTGCCTGGTGAAAAATCGAACAGTAATAACCCTTCTGTTGCCATCAATGCAATTAACTCCATCTGGTCTTGTTTTCAACTTTTTATCTACAAGAACAAAACTCATTGTTGAGTTTAAGATGGGACTCGTTGGCCCATGTGTCAAAGAGACTTATTTTCTCAACAGCCTCTTACTTAAGTAAGACAAATCCTTTTTCCAACACTTCATAAGAAAATCTAGCCCCTCTAAAACAGAACTCCCACCTCTATGCCATTAAACACATTTTATACTAAAAATATCTCAGAGGACTATGATGCATTTTAAAAATTAGGTTGATTCATTTTAGAAAAATGAAATATATTAGTTTTCTACCACATGAATAAGATGAAGCCTCAACTTTTAAATCCATTTTCAGCTAAATCTATCCCCACATAAATCAGAAATGCTGACCTTGGGTGTCCTTTTTGTTGGAGCTGGCTCTATAATTGTACGTGCATATTGATACCTGACATTGAAGGACAGATTCTGAAGATCCATTTGTTGTAGACACAGCACTGGGATTTTTATTAAGCATATGGTGGTGGTGAAGCAATCTTAGATTGATATAACAAATTAAAAGAGACCAGATTCCTGTTTCCCAGTTCAGAAACTAGCCCCTAACTACTATTGGGCAGAGAAGGTAATGTGTTAGAGAGGAGAACAAAAATCAGTATACAAAAAACTTACAATCTGTTTATTAGAGAAACGTAAGTAGAAGTTTACTTTCTATTCAAAGCCTCTGACCTTTGTCCTTAGCTAAGCTACACATAAAACATCCGTATGGGCCTCAGAAACCCCTATCATACATCTTAGTAAGCTTTAAATATGTATTTATTTAAACTTACAAATAAATAAATTGAATGTACTTATTTAGACAGTTGTGGTTATAGTTAACGATGGGGGTTTTATTTTTATTTAAGTATTGCTTTAAATTAAATGAGACCCTTGTTGAAGCTCTTAAGCTACTGTGTAAATGTACACTACATTGGACCAAGTCCTGCTTTACAATCCACACAGTAGCATGAAGGAGAGGATGTGAAAGTGTTCCTTCAATTGAGCTACATTCTAGACAACTATTTAAATTTCATCTTTAAGAGTTTTAATTGTATTCTAAATAAACAAATTGCCGTTACAGTGTAGACACAATTGCAGTGTTCTCCATTCTTAAGTCAACAGACTGTGGCTGCGTTCTGCAGTGGCTGCGTTTCCTGGGTGGTCTTTAAAAATTACCCCAGGAGGTAGGCACTGCCGTAGTCTAATCCGGATGTTACAAAGGTATGTAAAATGGTATGTCTTGCAAGTTTAGTTTATGTGTTGTCTGGTCCTTCAGGTGGAAACAGACGTTCTTTAAAGCTTTTTTGGAACTTCTGTGGAATGAATGGTCTTGAAAACTATTAACATAGATTTTCTTAATAAAAATGTTGAAATGAGACCTGGAGCTTATGTTGAAATATAAAAATGTGTACAAGAAAATTAACAAACTTTTAGAATTAAAGTTCAGGTTTTAAATATGTATGTTGAATCTGCATGTGACTTTTTACGTAAATTTTAAAAATTGTTTCTGCATCACACAACAGTTAATAAATTTAATTTTAATGTTTACTTTTTAAAATGTGAGGGACAATGAAAGAATATTTTGTTCATACCATGATATCACCAATCATCTTGTGCTATCAATTCAGCAATATGTGAAATGTCAAACTGATATTAATCTTTCCATAGAGATGGGAAGAAATGCTGTGCAGAGAAGCATCTAAGAAAGGGAGCTTTGGGCCAAAATAGAACTCTTCCCAGATGGAACTACCTAAAGAGAACTGACAGCACCCAGAAATGTATATACTGATGTGACAGTCCAGCACCTGTCCTGCTAACAGGCCTGAAGGAGCCAGTTTCAGTTAGCATAGTAAATCAACGTGGCATCTCTCCTAAGAGGTAACTGAAAAGGGAGCAGTCCAAACCATGCATTCCAATCCTTACTGGGCCACCTGGAATTTAAAGCTAAAGCACTGGCTTTTACTTAGAATGCATAAGGAGACTACCTCCCCAGCATGACCTTTTACTCATTTTAGAGAATTAAACAGAGCTTACCAAAGGGTAACCTTCTCTCTTTTTCTTGCACCTGCATACATCCCAAATCAAGAGTGCTGAAACTAAATGATCTTTGAAAGCAGAGAAGTAGCGTTGACCTTTCGTGAATAAGTCTTCCTGGAAAACATCTGGGAGGCAAGATCTTGATGAAGTTAGAATCAATGTCAAAAGGCCTGATAATCTGAGAAACATTTGAAGATTCAAAATTTATTTCAAATGGATTCCCAAACTCCCATAGAAAAAAAATGTTGAAATTAAATGAAAAATAAAATGTATTCTTGCCTTATCTATACAGATTGAGTGAAAAGCCCATGCAGAGTAATAATTTGAGAGTTACTAAGATAAATATTCTAATAATTTCATTATAATGAGTTATATTCAGTGAGAAATCCTGAGGAAGTGTCTTGCTTAGAATTATTCAAGTAAGAAATCCAGTGTAAATTGTTTTAATCCTTTCTAGTCAAATTAATACGGTGTGGATGTCTTGTGGATACAGACTCAGTTATCTTTCTTGTTGATACGTATAAGAAAATTCTGGCTGGGCACACATGATTTATTCTTTATATCTGGAGCTGCACTGTAATCATTCACCCTTTTTCAAGTCTAGTTTGGCAACTTTATCTCGCTTGCAGTTTGCATTTTTTGAAAGTGAAAATATATTCTGCAGCTTTTGATGTGTTGATTGGTAGGAAGGTAAAGACAGCTGCACACAGTCCCTAGAGACAGGGCTCAGTGGCTAAATGAAGACCTCTAGTGCTTTCTTGTTAGCCAAGATAGATCTACATCCCGATGAACCACAACTAGTCAATAGCAGAGGCTCTCAGTGAATGTGATCAGAAGCCACAAATCAGTTTTCCCTGGGACTTAGTTATCGGCATATTGTGCCGTAGGCCATGCCCTGGTGCTGCTCGTCTGACTGTAATTTTTCCCCCAGTGAAGTTTTTAAAGTCTCAGGCTGAGACTGTAACTGTGCTCTCTTGGCAACAAGGCTGTCACTAGCCTGCCAGATACCAATTGCCCATCAAATAAATTGCTACTTTAATGTACTCAGCCACTCACTATTAAGCAGGTTCAATGCTACCAGGATTTCTTGTTATGTTTTCCTCTCCAAAATGTATTTCCAAATGTCTCCTTCCTTAAGGCCAACACATTTATACTGTACTGATGTATGTGCATGAGTTGACTAGTTGCATTTTTAAGTCTCCATCACTTATATCTAAAGTGTTGCAATAGCCCCCTCGTTGGTCTCAATACAACTGGCTTCTTGCTATCGAATCCACCTTACATCCTTCTTCAGAAACATCTTTCTAAATGACAAATCTAGTTCCATTACCTCTCTTTTTAGAATTTCCCAATATCTTCACTTATATCTTATCTATCTATCTATCTATTTATGTATGTATCTATCCATCTATCTTTCTTCAGTGGGCCCCCTTAAAAATTCCCTTGTGTTAAGGCCTAGAGTACCCTAAGAAAATACCACTTTATTAGGGAGAATTGCTTTATTCCATCATTAGCTCATCTCCTGAAAGTAGTTAAGTGCCTCTTCTTTGTAAAATTATAGTTTAAATTTAGGCACCAAAGCTACGTTTGAAGTACCCCAATCGTTGGCTTGCAGTGCTGGTTTTAAAAGGATTAATGGGCTATTTTTATGGCCAGTGGGCCCCTCCTGGTGTGCTCCGGGCAGACCAACCTCTAAACACAAGTTCTCCCTCTCAGTGAGTAGACCCTGCTGGGAAGGCCTCTTCTCCTCATAATGTTCTGAATATACATGATGCCCTCTAAGAGGCTTCCGCTATTGCACATCCTAGGCATGGATGGGGTCAGTTCTCATCCTCCTCTGCTCTGATAAGAAGTGAGGTTCTCAGGGCAGCACCCTTCTTCTCTATCACTCTGAGCTGTTCCCTGGCATCCTATACTATGGTGTAAAGATTTAGTGTTTCCCAAACTCTTGAAAGCAGCATTTATTAATGGCACATGGTGGCCTGGTCTCAAACTGCCCACTTCTCCTGTCCCTTTCCAGGATACTCCAGCAATACCTACCAAAACCATTCGCAGTTCTCTGAATGTCTGCCTCTTCAAGCCTTGGTCACTTTACGTATCACACCCTGTGGTTGCCTTTGCATAAATTCCTCTTCTTCTTTAACTGTCTGTTAAACTCACACTCATTCTCTAAGTTTGAATTTAAACATCACTCTTCTTTGACATTTACAGGAGCTGAGGGAAAAATATTCTTTTTTAAAATAAGAGAGGCTTGAGCCTATTTGAGAAAGGAGGTAGTAGAATGGGAGAGATTGATGGTCTGGGATAACGGATGGATCCTAGTCCAGAAGGATATGATAAAGAGTAAGATCAAAAGCACAGAAGAAAAGCGTGTATGCCTGCCCTTGCACAGCCTCTGCGGAATGTAACCATTTGTTTGTGTATAGCTCTCCCATTCCAACGGTGCAGTGGCCCAAGCCACGAGGGTCTCTTGCTGTGAGTGCTCTAATAACTTCCCAAGTGGTATCCTTATTTCCACCCTTGTTCCACTTTAGAATGATCTCAACACAGTAGCTAGAGGGAGTTTTAAAAATGTAGGTCAGATCCTGTTGCTTTTCTGCTCAAAATCTCCCATTCTCCTTCAGATGAACACCAGTGAGCCACAGACCCGCACATGATGTGCCTTGCTCTATTTCCTCCACCAAACATATCACCTTCTAACACGATATTTAGGTTACTTATTTATATTGTTTATTAATCCCTCCAACTCAATTGACATATGAGCTCTACTAACAAAGTTTCATCTGTATCTGCAATAATGGGGGTACTTGTTAAGTCCCCAATAAATATGTATTGAATGAATGAGAAAAATTTCCCATGGCTGCTCATACATAAAAACAGTGTAGAAATTCACAAGCTCATAAAATTTATACCATTCATGACTTTGGCAAAAATCCTGGATATCTCTATGAAAAGTCTCTTTTCATAAAAAAAATTTCGACTACTTAACTAAACTCAGTAAATTTGGGTAATTCTTTAAGCTGATACTATAACTTCTATGAGAATAAGACCTTCAGATGATTATTCTCATATAACTCAGTTGATTGATTCTAAGGGTTTTCTTTTCTTTTCTTTTTCTACAAATGACTCTTATATTTGCTGTTATCCTGAATATACTAGAATGATTTTAAAGTAATGACTTTTTAATCAAACTTCACACCAAAAAAAGAAAAAAATTCACTAACAGAAAATAAGCAAAATTAGAAAAAAATTATAATTTATCTTTGGATAACTAAAATCAGTGAAAACAACTTCTTATTTATTTACATATTAATATTTGTGTTTTGATCAGCTATGATGTATACAAACTACCATTATAATTTTTGTTCAGAAAGTTGTCACTGTTGGTATTCAAAATTTTCTCTTTATGAACTACATTTTACAAAAACATGTACTCCTAGCTGAAGTCCTCATTTTTATTTTAAACTATAGAAAGTGTATTTCTTCATTGAGCCCATAACCAGTATTAGATTTTTATTGCTGTTAACACATATGAGCCAAGAGAACATTTTCATGCCAAAGACAGTTATACTGTCTGTGCCCTGAAGAGCACAGTAGTGGCTGTTTGGACTTCGAACAACATAGTAGTGAAGTCAAGTCACACATTTCTCAATGCCATTACGCAAACAGAGGAAGAATGAAAGCCAGAGCCTGTAAAAATAATTCTTGGATGGCTTCAGGAGTCTATAAAATGTGCTCTATAATTTTCAGCCTCCTGCAGTGCAAGTGATTAGCTAAAGAAACACTTTAAACCTGTTAGTTGTACATCTTTTAAACCATTTTAAATTATGGAAAAGATAGTCCTCAAGAAATTAATTAAAGTTTTGGACAATAATGCAATCAGGGATATCTATGTTTGCAGTCCTTTCTCTCTGCTTGCATACATCTTTCTCTGTCAAGTACATCAAACAGCTAATTAGCCTCATTTTAAGAGCTTCGCTGCTCACATCACTTAAAAGGATCTCCAGGCCGCCTTCTTAGAGAGTTCACACTTTCTGTGCATTGCCTTTCTGAATGTTTCTCAGTCTTTGAAGGAACCTATTTCCTACATATGGGAAGAACTTTAAAAGTGGATGGACTTTCTTTCCCACAAATCAATTTTCTTTGTTTTCTCCCTTATGATCAACATTTTACAAATAATCTTGTAAAGGTTGATAAATCTATTTTACCTGGTATTTGCTTATTTTAGTTAAATACTCTTGGGTTTGCTGAAGACATCTGAAAAACATTAGAATGACTGCTTTTTATTAAGACATGTGGTGCCAGAAGGAAAAAAAAAATATGAGAGACTAAAGTGTTGCTTTCGTTTAGCATAAAGTGTTACTACCATGACAAAAGTTTGATGTTTCAAATACCCATTTTAGAAATAATTACACGTCACATGATCTACAGACATCACATGTTAGCACATGTTAAAATTTATAACCATAACTAGAGACAGAATTTCTTACTCACAGCTTCCATTAATCTGAACTTAAAGGAGTTCTCACATTGTATATGCACATAAGAAAATTTTATTAATGTGTCCAGAAAATATTTCTGAAGACAATGGCATTCATTATAATTGCTTCATAATTATAGTGTGTAAGTTCCTACTTGGAATTTGACATTACTTATAATCAATATGTAGGTATAATGGTTTAATATAAGATTTTAAAATGTCAGTGTAGTATTAATAGTATACTCAGTGAAGGACACTGCAAAAATGTCATGATGCCAAGTTCAATCTGTGGTATCATCATAAAATAAGCGAGACTATAATTAGTATCAAAAAAATTCTAAGTCAGATGAATATATTATTTTTCCAGGTAAAGTGCAGTAAGGAAGAATAATTAAAAGAGAGATATTTTATAATTCCAAGGGCGTACTCATTATATACTGCAAATATTACAGCAGAATAGATTAACATTATTTTATATTTGCCTTAAATCTGCTATCTTTAAGTTAATAGATACCTACCACATTAGAAATTTGAAACACTAGCATAAGATATTAAGCTGTTTACTTGCTTTGCAACTGGAACTCTTTAATCTAATTTGAAATGGCAGTTATTATTTTATTTCCACAATAGCTGCAATAATTCTGACAGATACACACACCCAGAATAATAATAATTAATAATAATAATTTGATAGGATGTCAGTCTTTCTTCAGTACTACTAAAACCTTAAAATAAAAACTAACTTAATCATTTCATTTCTAGCGTGACAGAAACACATTTATATTCAAATTATTATGAATTGTAGGCTGCTCTGGTAATTTATATGAGGAGGGTCTTGGTGACAAGAATAAGAAATTCTCATCTGCCAATTCAATTTATGCCACATCAGAAACATGAAAGAACTGACAACATACAAATGTAACCAATAAATTTGTTAGTCAAATTCTTAAAGCATATACCCCTATAATTAGAGATCAGTAATTATCAAGGGCTTGAAATGCTATATACCCATAGTTCTTAGAATAAAAGATACATGCAAATCCAGTTGTTTAATCAATATATATCATCTGTTTTCATTTCTGGAGAAAACATATTTTGTAAAAAATAATAAGCTGCACTTGGTAGAGTACTGTGACTTCCATTTCAAAAAAAATAGTTTCTTCCTTAGTATTTCTTCCACTTTGAAGTATTTTCTTTAACAATATGTCCTAGTGATTTTTCCATCTCAGTGTTTATAGAGTGGCTGATTTTTCTTTTTAAAATAGGAGAAAAATATTCCATTATAGAGATGCAAAGTTTAATTAAAATTACCAGCTAATTTCATTAAAAGAATGATATAAATTCAAAATATAAATTCAAAATTTTAATTATATAAACTATATGTTTTAAACATTATTAATATATACTAAAGCAATGTTATTTTTTTTGAAAAAATATATTCATGAGATCAACTTATAATTTTAAAGTTTTATTTATTTAAAAATTAGAAAGATAAAAAAATTTATTGTGATTTATAATACTTTTTATATCACAGCCCATTACACACTCACACACACACACACACACACACACAGCAGAAATAAAAAAAATTCATGAAACAAAATGTGTATTTTCTGTTTGTGTTATGTCCTGATATGTTCTATTCTTTTTCATTTCATTTTGTGTTTTTTAAATGATAGTCATGTCCTACTAAACTGATTTCACAAAGCACTAATGGCTTATAATCTGCAGTTTAAAAAATATTGCCCAAAAGTATATATCCTAGAGAATGTTAAAAGTAAGTTTTTTGCGAAACCAAATTTGAAAAATACTGGCTTTAATGAAATTAAATACATTGCTTTAGTGAAATACTTCTCAGTGTTCACTGTCCAAGTTACAAATTTCCAAAAAGAGGAAAGATATAAAATACAACATTTTCTAATGGAATGAGACTGTGGAATTAAACCTTTGTTGCTTGTCTTCCTTCTTTTCTTCTTTCCTTTCTTCCTTCTTTTCTTCCTACCTTTATTTTAAGGAAACACCTTCAGGAGTAGTTCTTAAGAAATGGTCTGCATATATTTTCACATTTCAAAAACGTAGTACTTAACCATAGGTTACTTTTGGTTACAACAGATCTCATCCTTTTTATTTTTTAATTTGCTCAAGTCACATATTTTTATATATAAACTTTGAATTTGTCAAACAAAATTGCTATAACTCTAAAAGCTTCAACTGTTTCATCCCATTGCCTTTTTTGTAACTAGGTCTCTTTTATTATAAATTGTACATTACCCATATTCACATTATAAACTCACATTTACATCATAAATAAAGGCTTATTCTTAAAACCCTTTATTTAGATATTTACTGAGTCCTCTTGATGGTATTCTACACATTGGTGAAACATTTATGTTGCTTTGAATCAATAAGTGGTAACCACTTATTTATATAGCAACAAATAGGACTTTGGTATATACTAGGAATTCAATATAGGATTTTTTTTAAAAGATCAGAACTAATATATATTAAATTCCTAGTATATACCAAAATCCTATTATTTACAGATGTTTTATTAGTTAATTTTTGCTGCATAACAAACCACTGTAAAGACTAGTGATTTAAAATAACAATAATTTATTATTTCTCATCATTCTGTGGGTTGGTAGGGCTCAGCTGGACCGTTCTTCTGTTGGTCTTTCTTGCAATCATGTGGTAGCAATCATTTGACAGCTTAACTGTGGATGAAGTGTCTAAAATGACCTTGGTTCACATTTGGGAACTTGACACTTCCTTCTAGTTGGATTTCTTTTTTCATGTGGTCTCAAAATTCAAGACCTCTGAGGTCAAGGCCTCAGACTTCTCAGTTGTGCCACATTGTATAGGTCACCGCAAATCAGAAGGTCAGCCAGACCAATAAACTGGGGAAATAGATTCTATCTCTTGAAAAAAGGCCTGAAAATATCATGGCTTTGTTTTTCAATATATCACAGATGATTCACACTCTGTCACCTGAGCTGGAGTGCAGTGGAATGATCACTGCAGCCTCTGCCTCCTTGGTTCAAGCGATTCTCCTGCCTCAGCCTGGAATTACAGGTGCATGCCGCCATGCCCGGCTCATTTTTGTGTTTTTAGTTTTTAGTAGAGATAGGATTTCGCCAGTTTGGCCAGGCTGGTTTCGAACTCCTGGCAACAAGTGATCTGCCCGCCACGGCCTCCCAATATGCTGGGATTACAGGTGTGAGCCACTACGCCCCACCTTCAATATAGCACAGATGATTTCTATTAAAATCCTTACAAGAATGTCATAAATTATGTTAGAAAATAACTGTGTTAGAGCAGAAACCTCAAAAGGAGTAAACGGCATCTATTCTTGATGAGAAAGAAATGGTAGCTTATACAATGTATAATATAGAGTAAATAATTGATGATAGTCTGTGCTAGGCTTTACTCAAGAAATCTGGTCCATTTAAAAAATTGTTTAAGGACAGTTATGACTCATTTTTGTGGGAGTCAGTGCAGTAGAGTAGAAAAAGCAGAAGTTATACAGTTGTAGAACCTGGGTGTGAATTCTGGCTCTCTCAATTGATTATGTGACCCATGGCTAGCATAACACAATCAAAGTTTCTTTAAAAGTATTTATGTTACTGGTGGTAGTTATCCATATGGGTCTGCAGCAACCTCAATTCTTGCCTCCTCTGAAGAAAGAATTCAACTAAGGGGCATAAGGCAGAAGGAGAGACTGAGGTAAATTTTAGAACAGGAGTGAAAGTTTATTAAAAAGCTTTAGAGCAGTAATCAAAGGAAGGAAAATACACTTGGGAGAGGGCCAAGCGGGTGCCTTGAGAAACCAATTATATGGCTTAAAATTTTATATGTTGGCATACTTCTGAGGTCTTGTGTTCCTTCTCCCCATTCCTGAGATCCTAATGGGAAGCTACTTGTCAGTTTCAGGTGTTTTCTATCTATTAGGAGCGTGTGTTTCACTGGCACTGGCTGTGACCAATTATTACTTAAGAGAGTTAACAATTGGCTGACCATCACCTGGTCTCCCAACACCCCTGGTAGTGTATAGTGGGAGCCCTCTCCTGCCCTGCTCGTGCCGGACCAGCTATCTACAGTAACATTCAGGTAATGATAAAGGAAATAATTTTGGAATCGTTTGGGCATTCAAGAAATAATAATCTCTTTGGTCTTTTTCTCTGTCTCTTTGGAATTTGTTAGAATCTATTTAAACAAAGCGAAGTAAAAACATTCTAAACCCATTTTAATTTCTCCCTAGACTTTTCCACTGACTGACTTAAAGTACAGTAAGAAAAGATGACTATATGGTACATTTTACTTTTCTTCATTGATTTAAAGTGTCATCATAGAAGGAAAAGAGATAAATGTTTAACTTTAATTTTCAAAATGAGAAGAAAAGCGTGATTTAAAAACCAATGACTTATAAATGAGTTAAAGTGTATGTGTATATATGTGTTGGGGAATGGGAATTATATAATTGCATTGTAAGTGCTTTGGACAATAGAAATACTAAATAAGAAAAAAAGAAAAAGCCACATAGTTTGAAAGGCAACTTGTATTTGCAGCAAACCTCTAGAGGAAGCCTAGGAGATACACCAACATATGAAACCGTTAGTCCTGATGACACAACACCAGCACTCTAATTGGGTGATATGGAGAGGAACACATTGGGACTTATATTTTTATATTATCTAATCAGAAAACAAAATAAATTCAGAGCACCCAAATTTGGGGTAAAGAAAGAATAAGGCTTTAGGTAGATATCGGAGTGCCTCTAAGGTAGAAGACAGAGGCCTGGGTTATCTTTTGAGGTACTGAGTCGTGATTTTTGGAAAGGAAAGTTTTGAAGTATGATAGTCTTGTCTTTCCAAGTGTTTTCTTCTAGTTTCTGCTAGGCCTTCGCTCTGTATAAAACCCAGAGGTTTTTGTGTTTTGTGTGTGTGTTGTGGGGGAAGGAGTCCTACAAACAAAAACAAAGCAGTGAGTTTGTGTTGGGAGAGTCTGATAAATATTTCAATCAATATCAAAATATCTTCTTCCAGAACACTGAGACAGGCAGAAACAGTGGAGAGGGCAGAGGCAGTAACAGATCCCTCTTCCAGAGGGCGATGGGCAGCATACCTCTGTTGACTCCTAGATGCAGTAACTGGGACAGTGCCAGGCCACTAGGAGGCAGAAAGGGAATAATAATGGGAAGAACACTGTTCCAGAAGACTGTCAGAAGTTAAAGGAGCCTAGAAAGCACAAACACTGCTCTGGTCCCCTTAATTTATTCTATCTCCTACTCCCATGTCCAAGGTCAATATGGACAAGGCAACCCCAGTATTACCCTTTTTATGTCCCAAAACATCTCTTAGAAAATATTTTCAAGTTTCCTAAATTCAAAGATAGACAAGTGTATTAAACAATTACTAGGGATCTCAATGGGACATCTCATTACAGATAGGCAATGAAGGTAATTTGATTTTTAAAAACGTGGATAAGAGCTATAGTATCTGTTACATAGTTGCTTCCTTTTATTCTGGCAATAGCCACAGAAACAAAATTCTTATAGCCTTATCTTCCATTTTCACTCTTAGCTGTTAAAAACCACGGTTTGTATTATATTCAGATAAATAATATTGATACTCTTTTATTAAATTTGTCTTGTTCTTTTTGCTTTTTTGGACCTCTTTTGGAATACATCTATATGCATTGTGTCCAGTAATATTGGGAATTGTACTTTCCATGATTCTTTGCCATTGCATGATGAAATGTTCTATTTATATTAAAATGAAGGTACTCCTAGGGGAGACATAGAGCAGAATGAAACAACGAACAGAGCTTTAGAGACTGAATATGTGAAGTGACAGTGATGGCAGAATGGTAGCTCTAGTTACTTAGTGGCCCAGAGGACTTCAGAAAGACTTATGGTGCAAGCCACAGTGGCTTGAACCTGGCAGCTCCCCTAGGTTTAAGTACTCACAGTACAGCAGCTAATCAAATAGTTTCTCCTCTTGCACATCTTGACTTGGTATGTCATTGTAATAATATGTAACTGGCTGAGGGTCAGGGGATTTTTCCCCCTTCTGTTAACCAAATGAAACATTTTATCAAATGATCAAATTTCTTCATGGCAATATTATTATTGCAATGATCTGTTTACTCCAGGTAACGAGAGGATAAGTCATGAAAATCACATTGACTTTAATGTGATATTACACCAGCCTTGAAAAGAAAGAAAAGAGGTGCAATATTAATTGAGATAGTAAAGTTCTTTCCTTTATGTCTTATTTTTATGGTAATGGAATAGAGGAGAATAAGAGGAAGCGAGCACAGGGTTTCCTTAGGATCCTTGCAGCCACTCAACCATTTGTCCAGACTAAGGAATAGTCAATGAATAATGTGGAAGAAAGGCCTGGGGTTTCCCTTTAGCTTTTTTACTCTTTGGATACATAGTCTCATAAAAGTGATTTTACATCTTTTGGATGCAAATTAATTATCTAAATATCATATTGGATTAAGTGATCTTTTAAGTTGCCTTCCAAAACTAAAACCTATTCTTCTTACTGGAATTTGCACTGAGCAAAAATTCAAAAAATTATTTATCAGAAGAGCTCTAAATTAATCATTCCCCGACGGATGGTTTTATTAATATTTTTTTTACCTTCAAGTGAAGCATCATTATATGAGCCAGAACACATTTCCAGACTAGAAGTTCATGGCCTCAGTTGTCTATGTATTGGACAGACTTTCTGAGAATTTTGGACCAGGACATGAGCTATGCAACAGTTAATCTTTTGTTCAGGTATAGTTTCTTCTCTGGCTCCTCTTTAATTTTTTGTAAGAGATGGAAAATCCTCTACTGGATCAACTGTCAGTTAAAATGTGTAAGTCCATATTTAACTGAAAGTATAAATAATCTACATTCTGAGTGGTTGCCAAAGAGTGTAATTTCAAACTCTTTGCTTCCCAATAACTATCAAAAGATCTGCAGACGGCAATAATATACAGAAAAGATTGCTTGAAAGATGAAATCCATCCATTATTCCATACACTTTAAAATCTACCCTTGGATTTGGTCAAATCAGAAGACAGCTGCATACCTGGATGGTATTGTGTTGACCCCTATGGGACTGCCTTTACTGAAATGTTGTTTTAGAGTGATGCCAACAATGTTATGAAACTTGTCATTGGATCTACTCTGGAAGTGTGGTTGAAGACGTAAGCCAGTATATTACATGGTGCTGGTTTTATGAGGACCATGGGGAGAAATTTCTGTTGGATATTAGTAACAGCAGTAATTTTGTTTGTCCTAACAACTGTTCTGATTTTATCTCATATACCTTGTAAATTATGTAACTGACCAGGATTCTATTTTCTCACCAACTGTTAAAAATCGTAGGATCAGATTTTCATCCTACTAGTAGCAAGTTTTTATGGTATGATTTTTTTTTTAGAGGGCTCATTTCTGGCTGCTCTATCTTATGACGCTACCAATATTTTCTTTTCACTTTATTTCCTATGCTTTTAATTCAAAATTTCTCTCTTTTTTTCGTTTTAATCTGACAAATTATTTCTGTACCTAGGTGAGGCACGTATTTGCTTATTTATATATTGCTTTTTCTCTGCCTTGTTTCAAAAGGGATTTAAAAGAGTTTTACCAGATTTATGCAATTATACTTAGAATATATAAGCCAGTAAATTGAAAAACAAGGTGAAAATTAAGGTGTATCTACTTGATTTCTAGCTCAGTCTTTTTGGGTTGCTATAACAAAATGCCTTAAACTGGGTAATTTATAAACAACAGAAATGTAGTGATCACAGTTATGGAGGCTGGGAAGTCCCAGATCAAGGCATAAGAAGATTCCCTGTCTGGTGAGAGACCATTTATCATAGATGGCACCTAGTGTCTTCACATGGTGGAAAAAAAGGCACAACAGGCTCCCTCAAGCCTCTTTTATAAGGGCACAGATTCCATTAGAATAGCTGTATTCATAGCCCATGTGCCTCCATTTGGAGGCCTCTTTATCAGGGGCTTTCAGCTAAGGTCTTCCTCAGGTACCTCTACTGAGACCTACCTTTAGAAGGAGAGTGGCACCTTGAAGACAATTTTCCCCACTCACACTCAGTACTTTTCTACCCCTAGTTCTTTCTCTCCTTTACTCCCCTACCCAATCCAGGTCCATAAAATGCAGGTGGCTTTTTGGGCGGCTCTCTCTACAGGTATTTCACATTAAATGCAACATTGGAGAAGCCAGTACTTTTACCTATTTATTTAGCCTCTTGTTGCTATCATAGAAAGTAATTAAAGGCTTGACTAATACTTTAATTTTGGCTTGTTGTCTTAATTGACTACTCTGAGCTCAGCTCTACCTAGCTGAACTCAGCTCTTGACAAACCCTTGATTTCATGTTTGGTCCCAAGAATTATTTTACTTTGAGAATTTTTGCCAACTGGAGAGACTGGGACTGAGAGTCTGTTTTATATTCTAGCTCAACAAACCCTGGCCTTTTATATCTTTCTCTAGTTATTCTTGCAGACTAAACAACTCTTTCTTCAACTTGTCTCTCTTTTCTTATACCTTATATTTAGCTAAGACAAGCCACTTGGCACTTCCAAAATTCTGTGTAAAGATGTCCTTACTGTAAAATGAATAAGAAGCCATAAGTTTATTAGGTACATTTCCCATCTTCCAAATTATTGTAGGTGACAGTTTTGCAACTGTTCTGTTTTGCCACAGGTCACTCATTCTCCAGCCTCCAAAAGTCCTTTTCCATCTTTCTACCTAACACCAGCTGCTCAGTCAAAGCTAATGCTATGTATTTAAAGTTCTGCAAGACAGTATCCTACTTTCAGTACAAATTTACCTCTCAGTTAAATATGGCTGCATAATACACTGTACCAAAACTTAGGAACTTAAATAATTAGAATTTATTATTTCTTTGGATTCTGTAGTTGCTGAATGATTTCTTTTATGCTCGCTCATGTGACTGCGTTTAGCTGCAGGTTGGTTGCATGGGAAGGTTCAAGATGGCCTCATTCATTGTATTAATCTGTTCTCATGCTGCTAATAAATACTGCAGACTGGGTAATTTACAATGGAATGAAGTTTAATTGACTCACGGTTCCACATGACTGGGGAGGCCTTACAATCATGGCAGAAGGCAAAGAAGAGCAAAGTCACCTCTTATATGGTGGTAGGCAAGAGAGTTTGTGCAGGGGAGCTCCCATTTATAAAATGATCAGAAATTGGGATTTATTCACGACCACAAGAATAGTATGTGGTAAACCATCCCATGATTCAGTTATCTCCACCTGGTCCCACCTTTGACGTGTGGGGATTATTACAATTCAAGGTGAGGTTTGGATGCAGACACAGCCAAACTATATCACTCATGTTTAGCAGTTGGTGCTATAAATCTAGGATGCCCCAGTTCTTCTTCATATGGCCTTTTGTCTTCCAGTAGGCTAACTTGACCTCTTTCATGGAAGTTTCAGGGCAATTCCCAAGAAGAAGAAAGTAAAAACTTCAAGACCTCTTGAGGTTGAGCCTTTGGAATTTATACAATGTCTTCACTGTTGTGGCTTACTGTGATGCAGTTCACAAGACCAACCCAGATTCAAGTGGCAGGGAAATGAAGGCCACCTCATTAAGAAGAGCTGAAAAATATTTGTGACCACATTTAACATGCCATATTTGTGACCATATTTAACACACAATATTCCTCACAAAAATAGGGTATTTTTGTCCTAACCAGGTATGTGCCCCGAAGAACTTGCTTCCTGTGTGGTCATAGCTACCCTACCAAAAGTTGCTACAATCTGCTTCTCCCAGTTCAGCTCTGAAATCTTGCTTCCATCACTGGATTTGAACCCTAGCTCTGGTCTTTTTTGCACAGGATTCCTACTGCCTTTTTATTTTGCCTCTCTATGTAATACCTTCTTGTTGATGGCTTATTATTTTGTCTGTCTCATTGACAGTTTTCTTATGGAATGCTGAATCTTGTACTGCATGCACTGATGTCCACAGACCAGTGGGTTTCCATACCAGTCCAGTGTCTTGAGAATCCTATCTGAATATTACCACACATTCCCAGATTCGTCAAAGTTGAGTCACTCACTGCCTGGTCTTTCAAGAATGTGCCCTGATAACTCACAATTTACAATGTTTTTAGTTCTCAGTTCCGACAACTCAGAAGAAAATAAAGCCTTAATTTTAACAGAGCATAACTTTTGTTCATTGTAAATGATAACCATTTTTCTTGGCAATAACTTGAAGAAAGACCTATTAAAATATCTATATATTAATACATTATGATAAGACAGATTTTGTGAAAAGGGGCGGGATAGACTTCAAAGAAGAACACCAAAATCTAGGAAAATCAGGAAAAAAATTTGGCATGAGTAGAAGCTAATGTTATAGAAAACAAAATATGTAACATAGTATGAAGGACACGCATTTTGTAGTTTTCCTTATACAGTACTGAACACTTTTAAACATGATCTTTCCAAATTCATGCCCTCAAAAGGAAACAAACTATTGGTATTAATTCATGAATATTTTATGCCTCTACAAAAATTAGAATGAAAAAACTGAGAGGATTCATGGAGGTGAGAGAACCTAGGTAAAATTAATTGCTTCCATCATAGTATAAATAGAAAAGAGCTCCATATAAGCAGTGAGACTTCTGAGTGAGGAAAAAGTCATTTTATTAGAGCTGAAAACATCTGAAGAAAGAGTTAGCATGGCTTATCCTGGCCTAGATTAAGCCCAAAGCAAACCTTCCAACTGTTGTTGAATTACAAGTTTAAAAATCTTCAGAAAGTTTCTTTTAAGTACATATCTTAACAAAATTTAAGTTTTTATGGAAAAGTGACAAGTTAAGAAGCTACTTTCCCATAATATAAGGACATATACTAAATTTAATATTTAAATAAACACTGTGGTGTTTTGATGGAGACATACTGATGAATTAAACCTACTCTTATTCACATTTTTAGGTATTCAACATGAATGTAAGATTATAAGTATTAATATACTGTAGTGTTTATGATGATTATTATGTTTCTTTCAAAATGCTCTCATAATATGCTAATTATACAAATCCATTTGCACAAAAACTTAGCAAATAAATTATCGACATTATTTGCTTGTTAGTATATATTTTAGAACTAATAAAATTCACTTTAATTTTGTTTCTTTAAGATCTATACTTTCCCATTGCTTCACATGTGGTATTAACTCAAAAATTATTTACATAAATTTTACTTTCAGATATACATCAATGTCTTCTTCATTTCCTTGTCATATACATGTTTGTTTTATTTTACTTTACATAGAAACATAACCTGCTATTATGCATTAGGGTTTTTTCAGCATATTATGGCAGTATTACCTCACACTCAACACATTCAGAGGATTGAATATCAGGCTGGGACTTTTAAATACTTATTGTTACTGTGGTTATCTGATACAACAGTGAATAAGAGTGTTGGATTACTTTTTGCTCCATGTTTATAATACTCCATTGAACCTGCAGTGCTTAGAATTACCACATTCAGCTGAGCATCTTTAAATAGACATACAGCTAAATGAAACACAACTATTTGTTTAGCAAAAAAGAAAAAAGAAAAGTACCAGTAACAAGCAATATCCAACTTGAGCCTACTTGTGCATTGTCGTATGGTAATCCCATTGCTTATAATGCAGGTCTCCTCCATGACCTTGAATTGGGGTAGAAAAAGTGGTTACAGATCCCTTTTGAAATTGCCACCTTCAGAAGGATGGGAAAAGCTTAATGATTTTTTTCCTATTGTCTCTCCCTCTCCTTTATAGGCATTTCAGTGTAAACTTATAGTAGATTAGGACTACTAGTTTTCATTATTTATGCTACAACTGTATATCTGGAAAGAATTTTCTATAAACTATTTTTAGGAATTTGGTGATTATATTGACAAAATATTATGTAATCTAAAAGTAATTGAAATTTATATATATAAGAGAGAGCGAGAGAATGAGGGAGGGAGGTGGGTAGATAAATTCTTGCCAAATACGTAGATAGATTAGTATTTTGCAGGATAGTAGAACATTATAAAGATAAGACTTAGAAATTCCATACATTCAATACTGGAAGTGTCATTATAACAAAAAATGTTCAGGAAAAGGTTCATATTCAGTCAGTTTTACCCTTACTTTTTTTCCCCTTCACAAAGCAGGAAATGATGTTCTTTCTGTAGTCCTAGAAACTGTATGCATAAAATTGCAGGTCCAAGAAAATGCTAGTTGCTAGCTCCCTTTCCACTAACTCACCTATAACCTCTGGGAACTCTCTTAACCTCATCTGTAAAATGGGATGAATAACCTTGACCTGTTTTATTGGCTGCTGGGAGGTTTGGCAGTAAATGTTTAAAAAGCACTTTAAAAACACAAGTGAGAAATGAAAAAAAAAAAAAAAAGAAGAAGATCATTTAGGTGACGGCAGAAGTGCACACAGTATTTGAGGTGAACCAAGTTAAACAAATGTGCAGCTGAGACCCCCCGAGTAAGAGACATGTGGTGGGTGATTCATGTTGTCTGTTTCAGTGGTAACAGCTTGTTGTTGAAGCACTAGATAAGATAACATCAACAGAAAAAGATTGTTTGACTATTCTCAGAGAATTGTAATTTTATTATTGGCTCTAAGCAAAAAATTAGCACTATAAACACTTTTGAAAAATACAAATGC
The DNA here is from genome assembly GCA_963573385.1 of Cacajao melanocephalus. Classification (NCBI taxonomy): domain Eukaryota; kingdom Metazoa; phylum Chordata; class Mammalia; order Primates; family Pitheciidae; genus Cacajao; species Cacajao melanocephalus. Next base: position 35,245 of record CAUYLG010018940.1, read on the forward strand.
AAAGAGAGCTAAGGCAGAAAGGGAGAGATCTCAGAGACAAAAACACTGCATTTTCCCACATAAATGAGAGGGTTTGAGAGTTGTTTGTAAGTCAGAATGATGAGTGTCGGCATGCTTCATTAAGAAGGAAACATTGCGAGAAAAGATATACCTGTCCTGGAGCCCTTCACTCAAATCAAGAATGGCTAATTGAAGGAAGTGTATTCATTGAGGGCAGAGATAGGCAGAGATACCCTTAGCATGGCTTATAATTTTCTGTTGAAAGTTGGACATGCTGTATCAGGAAAAAGGAACCAAGGTAGATAGGCCTTTAGTGTGAGGTTGATGATTATCTGGTTAGAATTTAGACTCTAGTGTTTACTATTTGCTGTCATCATGGTGTCATAAGCTAAAGATTCCTATGATGTCCTTGTTTTGTCTCTTTTGTTGTCCTTGGGTTTCCCTAGAGACTCCTTAACTAGAGGCTGAGGCTTATAGTTCTTTTAACTTTAATCTTCTATGATTCTACAGGAGTTCTATTGATGTGGTGGGTAAGGCATGGGGGCGGGGAGAAACAGTCTATAATTCTCTGATTAGATTTCAGTCTTAGTTTTTTACCCAGTATCTAAGATGGGTATTTCATTTGCTTCACATTGAAGGCTAGAAGGAGCTACAATTGGGTATTTCCTTTTCCTCCACCAGGGTGCTAGTTAATTTTTAGTGTCAACTTGACTACGTTAAGAGATTCCTAGATAGCTAGTAAAATGTTATTTCTGGGTGTGTCTGTGAGGGTGTTTCTGGAAGAGATTAGCATTTGAATCAGTAGATGAGTAGAGAAGATCCACTCTCACCAATGTGGGCAGCCATCCAGCCCCTAAAGAGCTCAAATAGAACAAAAAGGCAGAGGAAGGGCAAATTTTCTCTCTCCTAGAACTGGGATAGCTACCTTCTCCTGCTCTTGAACATCAGAACCCCAGATTGCCAGGCCTTTGGATTTCAGAACTTATACCAGCAGCCCACCTTCCCCAGATTCTCAGAGTTACAAGTCTGCTTCTGAGGCCTTTGGACTCAAACTGAATTAGATAACCAGTTTCCTTCATGGTGCAGCTTGTAGACAGCATATTGTAGGACTTCTTGGCCTCCATAATCATGGGAACCAATTCCCATAATAAATGCCCTGGAGAACTCTGACTAATACATTAGATCTAGTGTTTGGTGAAACTCCAGTTGGTTAGGCTCTGATAAAATAGTTTCCCTTGAGTGCAAGCTTTGTTAAGAAGAACAGGAAGTTCTGCACATATTTCAAAATGGTTACTTTTCTCTTCTCCCTGCTGGAATTAGGAGGATAATTTTCTCTGTTATTTTTGGTATAAGGTCTTGTATTATCTTTCCTCAACTTGTAGACTTACAATTTGGTAAAGCAGAAATAATTCTATAAACATATATGATATTTTAAAAATTTCTTTTTGATAATAATTCTTTTAACTATTAGATGGAAATTCCATATTTATTAAAATCCATGACCCTCTTGAAAGAGAGGGTGTCCTATGAGTCACAAATTACACTTTAATGGGAGAAGCAAGGATACTGTAAATAGCTTAGACATTCTATTCTATAAAGATGCTCCATGATTTAGGAGGGGTTACATTCCCAATAAATCCATCGCAAGGTAAAAATATTGTAAGTTAAAATGGACATTTTGTAGACATGATGAGATGCAAAAACACAAGTAACCCAGGAAGGTGGCACACAATTCATGTAGACTATTGGTTGTTTACACTCATGATCGCATGGCTGGCAGAGAGCTGCACCTTGCTACTGCTGCCCAGCATCTTCAGAGTGTTGTGCTGCATATTGCTAGCCTAGGAAAAGATCAAAATTCAAAGTAGGGATTCTACTGAATGCAAATCACTTTTGCACCATTGTGAAGTTAAAAAATCCTAATTCAAACCATCGCTAAGTTGGGGACTGTCTGTAGATCATCTAAAGGGTATTCATGATTTAGTTTTCGATAACAAAGGACAATTTTAAACAGTCTTTCTTCAATTAAAAAATAGAACCATTTCAAGGCACTAGAGATTGATATTTTAGTTTTAGAAATTTGAAGCATTATTCTTCCATGTCTCCAACTGTAAAGATATAAAATAGAGAGAGATCAACTTTAATTAAGCTTTTGTCTATATAATTCCCTTACAGATAAAAAAAAATCACAGGAGTTTTTAGTTGTTGGTTGTTGAATATATTATGTAAAGTAGAATCCTTTGCTTTTTTAATTAGATTATTTTATGATGTTACACAATTTGGAATTAGTGAAGACCAAGAGTTATTTAAATTATAACTTAGGGAAATCAGTTCTCTGTGTAAGCATTAAAAAAAAACGAATAATAAGGTAGAAATCTGTTTAAAGATAAATGTTAAAGGAAACATATTTGCTTTATATTCAATACTGAATCCAATTATAATCTGACAGCTCTTTCTTGGGAAGAACAATGCATTAAAATGTTTGGACCTCCAAACATAATGTAGAATACAGTAAAACTAGCTTTCAGTAGGTAATAAAAATATGCAGCTGTTCAAATTTTAGGATTTTTCAGGGTCCAGACTTATGTCTTTAGCACTTTTTTCTTGTCTTTTCAGTAGGTTATTAGCCCAAATAGTTATTACTCAATTTATTCTTCTTTTTCTAACAAAATAAGTAAGTCTCAAATCATCGGATACATGTAATACTGCATTATGTAAATTATAATGAGGATAAGTGCTAACTTTTTCAAAATTATGCATCAATAAGGCATGCAATATGTGTTCAGCAGTTCCACAAATAAAAATATACAACAAAGTTATGGCAAATTAAAAGGCTGTGGCATTAACATGGGGGCTAGGGGAAGGGGGAAAGATGTATTCCTACTGAGGGTGTTTGCTACAGTCTAATTCATTTTGATTGTGAATGGTGTATGCAGAAGCACAGTAGTATCCGACTTCCAAAAATTATAAGCTGCATGTTGACAGTTGCCTACTTAGCATTTGTCACTCAAGCTCCTTTTTCTACTGCTATGAATTAGATTATAGAACTGGACAAAAAGAGAGCTGATTCTTTAAAAGCACCACAGTTAAGAAAATATCTACATCTTGCTTTTGTAAACATGCATTTTGCCTTTGCTTTTTGCATCATATTTAACAAAGGTCTATGATGTCTCAGAATTTTCTCTCTTAATATTGAAAAGTTAATTAAAAGAAGTGGAGGAATGGGATGAAGCATTCTAATAACAAGTCAAATTCATCTGAACAGTAAAAATAATTGCTGTAAGAAAATTAAGGTGCAAGCACATGCCTGCTGTAATTGGTGCGTACTTATTAGGAGCTCTTCTTTGGCAACCTCTCTCGGTATTTGGGGCCCATGATAATGTGAATACTTAAGGGAAAAGTGTGATTAGGGATGGTGTCGTTCATTCAGTAAACAGCTCTTAGTTTTTGATGTGACTGAACTGAGCATCACATATGATTTTACACTTTTATCCTTTCAGGCAACTGACAGGTCTCTAATCTCCATCTCAAAACCTTCACTCGGCTTGAACTTTGGCTCATAAAGGTCATTTCTGAACCACTTGGGACAAAGAGCCACGTCCATGAAATCCCACAGAGTCGATAGATGCAATAATAGCTTTAGGCACATTTTCTTAAGACCCAAGAGGAAAGACAATTTCAATAAATGTAAAACTATGCCATCTACAATCTACACGATATCTTAGAAAATCTCATAGGAATAAAACTTCTTTTTTCCTCCAGGCAAGAACCTCCTTTACAATAATGCAAGATCTTATTAAGAGTATAAGATACTAACTATGCCAAAACAAAATGCAACACACACACGCACACACACACACACACACATGCACAATTAGCTTCAAACACAAAAAGAACGTTCAAAATTTGATAAATTGTCCTTATCTTGCAATAGCTTGTAAAGCATGTTCTGAATATTTAGACCTTACATTGTGGAAGGAGCTACAAATGTATGAAAATGGACCAAGTTAATAATTGGAAAATGACTTAGGTATATCATTCAATTATGGAATGATTTAATGTAGTTTCTTTTTTTCTTCCAAATCTGTCTCCAGCTTGTCTTAAAAAAGACAAAAAGAAAAGAACTCACAGGTTAGATATGTCAGGGTAATTAACAGAAGGATCCTCAGCAGCAGATGTCTGAGATAAGTAGTAAAGGGCATTCTCTTCCCTTGACATGCCATCAAAGGAAAAAACAACGACTATTTAAATGAAAGAAGTGAAAACTATATGGGTTTATACTTTAAATAATTAAAGACATTTTTACATAATTTTTTAATCTAGAGAACAATAAAGAGACTTCAGGACAATTTTAATATTAATTTTCTTTGCTTCCCACAAATTTTAGCATTGTCTTTGATTTTTTTTCTTTCCTTGATAAATTTCATGATGCAAAGGAATGCTTCTTGAAAGTAATGTATCCCCTCCAGCAAAATATTTTACTCAATTTGCCTCAGAGAATTCTGGCAAAACAAAAAAGGGCTCCAGAAAAACTTCAAATTCAACAGTTTAAAAGTATTTTTTAAAATGATCTTTTAAAATAAAACTGTTCAACAGGTCGAAATGAATCTGAAACTCAAATTTTTATTTTAATGTCATTTAAATCTAATAATATTTTAAGTGTGTGCCTTTTTCCTCTTTTTATTTCATAATAGCATGAATGCAACCTATCATAAATCTATCCTACAAAATAGATCATGTTGGAAAAGCTTTCTTTGTTTACTTTTAAAAGGTCTCCTGAATTGTAACTGGTGCCAACAGAGAAATTCTTCTAAACGTCGTATGGGGATTTTACTCTACTCTTAATCAGAAAGTGATTGAAGGCAATGCAAATAACACTCACCTGATTCTGTAAAACTCATAATAAGAAATAAGCATCTGGCAGACAGGTCAAAGAAGAAACGGAAAGTATATCGGTCCCTTTAGCAAAGATTTACAGGTTGGTGAAGATTGTTGTTGCTTCAGGAAATCCTTGTCTTTCGTTTTCAAAGTAAGAATATATATTCTTCCATGTGTTCAGTGTTGCCTTCAGAGTGGAACTGGTTCTCAGGACCAATAGTAAAGCATGTTCTTTGTTCTTTTTTCCCCCAGAAGTAGTTTAGTGGTTCTCAAACTTTGCTTTTTATTAGAATCACTAAGTATCTTAGACCACTTGTGCTGCTATAACAAAATATCTGAGACGGAGTAATTTATAAGGAACATACATTTATTTTCTCATATTTCTGGAGGTCAAGAAATCCAAGATCAACACATTGGTAGGTTTGGTTCTCTGGTGAGAAGTACTCTCTTCTTCCGAGATGGCCTCTTCAGGAATTCTGTGTCCTCACATGGCTGAAGGCAGGTGGACAAGTTTACAAAACAAGGAATGAAGCCTCTTTTATAAGGGCTTTAATCTCATTCAGAATGGGAGTAACCCTCACAGCCTGATCACCTCTTAAAATGCCAACTCTTAATACCATCAAATTGGCCATTAAGTTTCAACACCTGAATTTTGGAGAGAACGCCAGGAGAGCTATTAAAAAATCTTCATGCCAATTAAATCAGTATCTCTGGAGCTGAGACCCAGACAGCAGCAGCATCTAGAGCACCCCAGATGATTCCAATGTGTAGCCCGATTTTAGAACCAATGATTTAGGGCATTTATACAACACAAGTGAATACAAATGCGTGTAGACATGCAAAAGTAAGGCATACATATTCCTGTACTCATTTTAATACAAGCATAGGGAATAATGTAAAGATAATGCAAAAGCCTTGTCTAAAAGAATAGAGTGACATGAAATTTATGAGGGTAAACACTGTGATTAGAGATATAAAAGTATTTTGCATTCAGAGCATGTGACTTCATTTCTTATAGCAGGGATTTGGATAGAAACGAAGTTCACATAGTTGAAGTTTCTTGAATATTCACTTTTTCGGAGTTGTCTCCATTTTTGGCAAGTTAGAATGTTGCTGGATGCTGAGAAGAGCAAACTTAAATAACATAGAATCTAATCCCTCAATTTTCTGCTACTGACTTTGGTTTGTAGCTTTAGGAAGCATATCACCAGATCTCTGATACATCTAGCATTTTAAAACTAACCTGTGTATTTGTGGGTTTAAGTGTATAACTTTTTTTTTTAACTTTTCTGGAAGTTTTCAACTCCTAGTACTTTGGGTATGTAAGTACTTTTATACCCTCATCAGACATAAGATTCTAAACTTCAAATGAGTGATTCTGATTAGCTTTTACCCACATTATTCATATCTGAAGAAAGACAATTTTAGAATTTATTAGTGACATACAATGTATATAAAAGAATAGTAAGATGAAAATTTTGATAGTAGCAGGCATACTGTCTTTTCATGAGTAGTATCTAAATGCTTCAAATTCAAACTACTCACCTCAGTGATTTCCTTTAAAAGCAGAAAATTTGCTATTAACTTAGTCTGCATCTATATTCTAAAACTGTTTTATCTATTTAGAAATATGGAGCGATTTTTAAAAAATTCTTCTGTATTTTATTAATATACTTTAAACTGTTAAAAAGACAACTTCAAATTTTTCTAAAATTACATTGTGATAATAATGCTCTATCTCTATATGAATATACTAAGAATCATTGAATTTCACCATTGAAAGGCAAATTTTATTTCTTATCAATTATACCTCAATAAAACTGTTAACAAAAGCAAAGAGAAAAAAAAACAGCCTAAATAAGATAGTGATAAATGGTTTAATAAATTTTTTTGTAATCTATATTCTAGCCAAGCCATTTGATAAACATAGCCAATTATTTATATCTTTGGTCCTTGATCCCATTATGATGAATGCTATCTACCTCCATTGCACTCTTTGAATTCTTAACCATTCTTGAAGGCTCACCTAACTTTCCACTGTTTAAATAAATAGAGTCTGGAAAGTTTCATGAAAGAGAAGAGGCTTGTTTATAAATGGTCAATAATTTTTCAAGAAACTGGGGGAGAGGTAGAGTGAATATATAAGTTTATGTTTGGAATATATTTGCCAATATTTTAGCAAATAAAATAAAAAATTCAACACAGAATTTTTATGCTGCCAAAAAGGGTAACGAAGTTGTATATGAAACCCTGTACAATAAGTGTTTGTTATATGAATATAATGTTGACTGATATCATTTGGGAATAATTTTTTTCAGATACTAGAGTTTTTCTTAACTAGAGTGTAACTTGAAAAATTGTTATTAATAGGAAAAATGTAGAATATAATTATTTAGTTTCCCCGGGAAACCTTCAGTTTTGTTCTTCAGCACTTAAGAGGCAAAAAGCCAATGTTGACAGATTATGACAAAAGTGGAGGGATGTAAAAGTAAAAACAGAAAAAGTGGGATCAATGACTGATAAACAAGAAATAAGGGGATGGCCACAAGTTTGGAAATTCTGCATGTGTCACTCCAGACATAGACTTTCTCCCCAATATTATTCAAGACCACTGGGTTACAAATAGAATTTATATAATAGTCTCAAATTCCACAATGATCTAGATCTATATCCTGTCAGGGGTAAATCTCCCACATGTGTTAATGTCATCTTAGAGCATCACTGAACTCTAGAATGTAGTGCAACCAAAGTACTAAAAAGAGCACTGAAAACTGCAAAATGCTGTGCAAATTATGCCATGTGATTTCCATAATATTTACCAAGATTTTATTGTACCCTGAAGAATATAGTTTATGAAAACCTAAAATATATAGTATATTTTAGGAACATTGTTATCAAAAATAGTTAAAATTTTAACAAAATATGCTCAAGGGATATGAATCTATTAATTTGTACCAATTTTTCTTACACGTTTTTTCTCTAAGAAATCAGATAAATGAGATTTGGTATACACGAGGAATCATCAGTCTTTCTGAAATCATGCACTAGATGGTATTAGATACACTATGTACCACTAGAGTTAGAAGGAATAGGACCAGACATAAAGATTGGACATACTTCTTATCAGGACACAGATAACATCTTGCCAAATCTCTTCAGGGTGTAGTATACTTGAGCTAAATCTAGTAGACAAGTAATAGTCTTCAGATTTCTTATAAGTGACTAGGAGCAGATCATGAAGAGTGTAAATTGACCTACACATTAGTTTAGAAGAATGATCTAAAATTCTTATAATCTATTCTCTTTTAATGGGAAAATTTATAGCTGACCATAAGGAGGAAATAAAACCAAATTGGATGTCAGGAAACTAGCATTCTAGACCCATAGCTACCACTATTTAGTTGTGTGGTCTTATCACTTAAGAGGTGTTGAGAAATGCTGAGTGTATGATAAAATTAAATTGTTTGCTAAGAAGAATGATGGCAAGGAAAACCTAGACAGTCACCCCCAAGTGGAAAACCGCTTGGGGTATTCTAAAGTAGCAAAACAGTATATGCGTATCATACACCGGTTTAAACAATTCAGTAAGCACGGGATATGAGACCTTGCCCCCGTGGCTCCCTCGTGGAGAATACTTTCTAGTTTGTCATTGATCAGTGGTAAGCAGCACCAGCTGCCTACCTAGTTTATCTTGGTTCTATGAGAAAACACAGAACACCTGTTTGTTAATAAAAATCACCTGTTCAGAGAGAATAAATACATGGGTCAGAATCTGCTCGAGGCCCTCAGCCCAGAATGCTGTCAACCCTCTGAGGCTTTCGGCTTGGAAGGCTGTCGGCCCCTGGATAGTCCCACTTCGCTGTTCCGTCTGCGTATCTGCTTCTTAATGCCTTCAGTGCCGCCTGAGTGGGAGTCTCTACAGCCGAGCTGATCTCGGTAAAGAGGTACCATCCCTGCTTCAAAAGCAGTACTTGTTTAATGTAAGATAGTACATAAGGGATTCTGAAGGTATAAATTCCTCAAATCAAGATTTAAAGTGAAAGGAAATATAAAGACTCTATTATCAAATATATTCATTTCTTTCTCAAGATACTTCACCTTAAAAGTTATTTAAGTACTTGATAGTTTAAAATAATTGAAACAGAAGAAGGTGTAAAGAATTTGGAGCTAGGGACAGTTCAAAAAAGCATTCATCCATTCAGACCAAGTGGGGAATTCAAGTTAGTCATTCACGTATCCATTCAGTGATTATTATTGGATGGAAAACCTGCTCTAGGTACCATACTGGGCCTTGGGACTAAATTGTAAGCTGATAGAGTCTCTGTCCTTAGAAGAGTTTACAAACTAGAGGGAGACATAACTATGTATTACACAACAACTCACATGAACAAATGTAAAATGCAATGGGAGCAAGTACATACAAAATTGACTGTATGACATCTTATGGAGATTTAATCTTTACAGAGAAATCAAAAAAGCTTTCTCTTTAATAAGTGACATGAGTTTAGGTATGAAGACTGAGTTAAATAAAGAGGGAAATATTGTGCCACTCTGAGAGAACAATGTAGACAAAAACTGTGACAGAAGAAAACATGGTGCATATACAAATTAGTGAATGTCAGTATACTTGGAAAAAGGAGGGAGATGGAAATGATGCAAGTTAAAGCACAAGAAGGATGGTAAATCAGAACATGCCAATCTTTTCATATCATAATTAATGTGACTCCCTATGAGCTATGGGAAACTACTGGTGAATTTTTTTTTTTTTTTTTTTTTTTTAAAGACAGGGTCTTACTTTGTCACCCAGGCTGAATGCGGTAGCACAATCGTGGTTCACTGCAGCCTTGACTCCCCAGGCTCAAGAAATCTCCTGCCTCAGCCTCTCAAGTAGCTAAGATGACAAGTGCACACCTGGCTAATTTTTGATTTTTTGTAGAGACAGGGTCTCACTATGTTTCCCAGGCTGGTACTGAACTCCTGTGCTCAAGCAATCCTCCTGCTTGGTATTACAGGTGTGAGCCACTGCATCTGGCCTGCAACTACTGGAGAACTTTAAGTAGAAAGACGATATGAGTCAATTTGCTTCTAGCGTAAATTGTTCTGATTGTTTTGTGGAGAATGTGTGGGATCAGTACCAGAATAGGTGAGGTAGATAAGTTACTAGTATGTAAAGAAAGAGACAAAAGATGATGACCAGTTGACCTAAAGTGGTTATGGGGACCACAGACATGGAATGATTTAAGAAATATTTAGTATTTGACAGACTGTATTGGTAGACTGTACTCAGAGTAGAGGGAAATGGAAATATGAGAAAATAGTCTTAGGTTTTTGGCTGGCATAACTAGATTGTGAGATCATTAATTGGTTGGAAAAATGAGGTGATGAGAAGATCATGAATTTAGTCTTGGTTTTATTGAATTTGTGGTGCTTTTGATATAGCCAAGAAGGGATGTTGTTTCAGAGGAGGACCTTGGCTTGGAGTAAAAATTTATGGATTATCTCTGTATAATTCCCACCTGGGAAGAGAATTATAGAATGAGAGATAGAGGTTGCAGTGAGCAGAGATGGTGCCACTGCATTCCAGCCTGGGTGACAGAGTGAGACTCTGTCTCAAAAAAAAAAAAAAAAAAAAAAGACCATAATCAAGAAATCAAAAAACAGTGGATGCAGTGACCAGAAAACACTTATACACTGCTGGTGGGAACATAAACTAGTATAGCCACAATGGAAAACAGTGTAGAGATTTCTTAACT
>CAUYLG010018941.1:0-89630 GCA_963573385.1 Cacajao melanocephalus
CTGCCTCAGGTTCAAAGGATTCTCCTGCCTCAGCCTCCTGAGTAGCTGGGATTACACGTACCTGCCACCACACCTGGCTAATTTTTGTAAGATGGGGTTTCATCATGTTGGCCAGGCTGGTCTCAAACTCCGGGGCTCAAGTGATCCACCCACCTTGGCCTCGCAAAGTGCTGGCATTACAGGTGTGAGCCACTGCACCCGGCCAAGAATTTTTAAATATCATATTTATTAAGTGCCTTCTATGTGATAAGTACTCTATATACAAAGCCCACTGATTCTTCAAATCCACCTTGTATAGGCAGGACTCCTATATTACCTCAGAGGGTTGAAGTCATATGCCGAAGGTCACACAACCAGCAAACGAGGGCAGAGCAAGGCCTTGAACCCTGACTGCTGCTTCTGTGTCTCCTGCAAAGCCAAGCAGCAATAATGACACCATCGGCCAGGTGCGGTGGCTCACTCCTATCATCTCAGCACTTTGGGAAGCCGAGGCGGGTGGAACACCTGAGGACAGGAGTTTGAGACCAAACTGACCAACAAGATGAAACCCATCTCTACTAAAAATTCAAAAAAATTAGCCAAGTGTGGTGATGGGCACCTGTAATCCCAGCTACTCGGGAGACTGAGACAGGAGAATCCCTCGAACCTGGGAGGCTGAGGTTGCAGTGAGCTGAGATCGTGCCATTACATTCCAGCCTGGGCAACAAGAGTGAAACTCCATCTCAAAAACTAAAAAATAAATAATGACACCATCTACAGCAGACGGGCAGGCTCCAGTACTGTGGTCTCAGCCATACTCTGCAACCTTGGCCCAAAAAGGCTAAGCCCCCAGTCTAGGGTCTACAGCTAACAGCTAGCAGAACTGAGATTCCAACATAGACATCTTTTAGCTCTGAAGTATTGGCTTTACGTGTTTCAGCCATGAAAGAATTGGCACTGAAAAAATTGAAGACAGAGTCGGGCGTGGTGCCTCATGCCTGCAATCCCTGCACATTGAAAGGCTGAGGCAGATGGATCACCTGAGGTCAGGAGTTCAAGACCAGCCTGGCCAACACGGTGAAACCCTGTCTCTGCTAAAAATAAAAAAATTAGCCAGGCATGGTGGTGGGCGCCTATAACCCCAGCTACTCAGAAGGCCTAAAGCAGGAGAATCACTTAAACCGAGGAGGTGAAGGTTGCAGTGAGGTGAGATCATGGCACTGCACTCCAGCCTGAGCAACTAGAGCAAAACTCCATATAAAAAAAATAAATAAATAAAAGATAGGTGTGATGGTTCATGCCTGTAGTCCCAGCTATGCCAGAGGCTGAGGTGGGAGGAATTACTGAGTCCAGGGGTTCGGGGCTACAGTGAGTTGTTTGCACCACTGCACTTCAGCCTGGGCAATAAAGTAAAGCTCTGGCTCTTAAATTTTTTTTTTTTAAATCAGGATGCTCTAGGCCGGGCACAGTGTCTCACGCCTGTAATCCCAGCACTTTGGGAGGCCAAGGTGGGTGGATCACTTGAGGTCAGGAGTTTGAGACCAGCCTGCCCAACATAATGAAACCCTTTCTCTGCTAATATATATACACACAAACATACCATACACCCACACACACACACACACACACACACACACACACACACACAAATTAGCCAGGTGTGGTGGTACGTGCCTCTGATCCCAGTTACTCCAGAGGCTGAGGCAGGAGAGTTGCTTGAACCCAGAGGCAGAGGTTGCGGTGAACTGAGATCGCTCCACTGCATTCCAGCCTGGGTGACAGAGCAAGACTCTGTCTCAAAAAAAAAAAAAAAAAAAAAATCAGGATGCTCTGGAAGAAACTGCACATTGTCCACGGCTCCTACTATGTATAGCAAGACAAATCAGGACCTGGTTCCTTGTCAGACCCAGCCTCTGACAAGTCCATTCTCCTCTGGGCCTCACTCTACCTATCTGTTTAACCAGATGTCTTGGCTGTAAAGTTTTAGGTAAGTAAAATCTTATTATTCATTTGAAACCAAGTAAATATTAATGTGATATTATGACAGCCTTCTACAGTTTTTAAGATACTTTTATACTGATTATCTGATCTATCCAACATCCCTGCTGTTGAACATCCTCACTTCACAGGGTGGAAAACAGTGACTCAGAGAGTTTAAGTGACTTAGTCAAGCTCACCCAGAGGGTAGGCAGCTGGATCTGGACCCCGACCCTAGTAAGGACGCATCCTCCCCGAAACTAAGCTGCTAGGGGAGAGGGGGTGTGCAAGAAGACCCGGGGCCATGTGAGAGAACGGGGGAAAACAAGCTCAACACATGAATCAGCAATTAGAGAATTGACAACCAATAGGAGTTCATGGAAAAGAAAACACAGGTGAGTCTTAACCATGCGAAAAGGACTACAAATTAAAACTTCAGAGACTCCAGATTGGCAAAGATCAGTGAAGCTTAATAACATGCTGTGTGGGTGAAGGTGTGAAGAGACAAACACTTCTCATTCATTTCTACGAAAACATAAACTGATATTTCACGGAGAGGAATGTGACCATATACGACAAAATTTTAAATACACACACCGACCGGGCACGGTGGCTAACACCCATAATCCCAGCACTTTGGGAGGCTGAGGCAGGTGGATCAAGACCAGCCTGGTCAACACCGCAAAACCCCGTCTCTACCAAAAATACAAAAATTATCTGAGCGTGATAGCAGGCGCCTGTAATCCCAGCTACTAGGGAGGCTGAGGCAGGGGAATCGAATGGCTTATTTCTGGGAGGCTGATGTTGCATTGAGCCTAGATTGTGCCACAGCACTCCAGCCTGGGTGACAAAGCAAGACGCTGTCTCTAAATAAATAAATAAATACACACACCTTTTAACTGGGCAGTTCCCCTCTGAGGCATTTATCCTGTACATATAGTCACATGTGTGCAAAACAACACTTGCCGCAGACTAGCAGCAGCAGTCAATTAGAAGTAACCTATTTCTGGCTGGGCGCGGTGGCTCACGCCTGTAATCCCAGCACTTTGGGAGGCCGAGGTGGGGGGGATCACCTGAGGTCAGGAGTTCGAGACCAGCCTGACCAACATGGAGAAACCCCGTCTCTACTAAAAATACAAAAAATTAGCTGGGCATGGTGGTGCATGTCTGTAATCCCAGCTACTTGGGAGGCTGAGGCAAGAAAATCGCTTGAACCTGGGAGGCGGAGGTTGCAATGAGCCGAGATTGTGCCATTGCACTCCAGCCTGGGCAAAAAGAGTGAAACTCCACCTCAAAATAAAAATAAAAATAACCTATTTCTGTGTAAGAGGTAGGTTTAAAAAAAGTTCTTTTAATTAAAAATAAATAAATAGGCCAGGCACAATGGCTCACCCCTGTAATCCCATCCCAGCACTTTGGGAGGCCGAGGCAGATGGATCACTTGAGGTCAGGAGTTCAAGACCAACCTCGATAACATGGTAAAACCCCACCTCTACCAAAAATATAAAAAATTAGCCGGGTGTGGTGGTGCGTGTCTGTAACCACAGCTACTCAGGAGGCTGAGGCAGGAGAATCTCTTGCAGTGAGTTGTTTGCACCACTGCACTTCAGCCTGGGCAACAAAGTAAAGCTCTTGAACCCGGGAGGCAGAGGTTGTAGTGAGCCGAGATCGTGCCATTGCACTCCAGCCTGGGCGACAGAGAGAGACTCTATCTCAAAGAAATAAAATAAAATAAAAATAATCACCTAAACGCCCAACTAGTTAACAAACTATGATCAATCCAAACAGTGATCTCTACAATATTGATATAAAACAATCTTTAAGAAATACTTAAAACACTTCTCATTCATTTCTGAGTAGAAAAAAAAAAGTTGCACAACAATGTCCTTAGTTTGCTACCATTTGTGCAAAAAAAAACAGGAGGCAGCAAGTTAGATCACATATATGCGATGTTTGTATGGTTTACCTCTGGAAGACCACATTAGAAATTAGCAGAGGGTTGCTCTGGGGATGGAAGCACAAGGATGCAAGTACAAGGGATGACTTCCATTTGTAACATGCATAATTTTTTTGTTTGTTTTTTGTTTTTTTGAGATGGAGTCTCACTCTGTCGCCCAGGCTGCAGTACTGTGGTGCGATCTCAACTCACTGCAACCTCTGCCTCCCGGGTTCAAGTGATTCTCCTGCCTCAGCCACCCGAGTAGCTGGGATTACAGGCACCCACCACCGCACCTGGCTAATTTTTGTATTTTTAGTAGAGACAGGGTTTCACTATGTTGGCCAGGCTGGTCTCGAACTCCTGGACTTCCGGTGATCCACCTGCCTTGGCCTCCCAAAGTGCTGGGATTACAGGCACAAGCTGCCACACCCGGCCTATAACATAATCTTTTAAACCAGGGTCTGTGTTACATTTTCAAGATAAATACAAAAGCAAGCTCATTGTCTCTTTCCCATTGAACCACAGTGTATACTGAATCTAGTATGAAAATGAGCTTGCCAGGCAGCTGGGTCTTCCTAGGGCCTGCTCTGTGTGAGCCCCACCAATCTCTTCCCCTTGGTTCTGCTCCAATTGCAGTCTGAATCACAAGGTGGATCAGTTAACACTTCAAACAGCCCGACTGAGTAATAGATTCTAAATCAGGAAGCCTGAGTTTAAATGCCTTCCCTACAAGCAAGGGTATGTATCTTGTTCTGTACATATTAACAGACGTACAGAGAGATGCGGTACACAGTATGTAGACTAAAAGCCAAACCTTGGGAGTGATTAAAGGCTGGGAAGTGATTGGAGGTGATCAGATATTGTCTAAACCTGGTATAATCCGAGTTAAAACAGGCAGCAATATCAGCTGTGGTAGGCAGAGGCTGGGGAAGTAGCAACACAGCCTTACATCTGTTTATGACTCTACGATTTGCAATTTGCTTTCAGATCCATTATACACAGGCTTTCACAGCAATGCAGGGATTGCTGTTCCCATTTTACAAAGGAGGAGATAGTTAAACTATGACTACAGTCCAGGTTCTTCCCCTCTCAAGGTCATGGATAGGAATCCACCCATAAAAGAAAGCTGAGAGGTGAGAAAAGTGTGCCGAAGGAGAGAAGCCTGGGGAGAAGTGAAACGTACAATGTTACCTTTTTTTTCTTAAGCACTGCCTATGACTGGTTATTTCTGGGTGCTGCCATTAGTTTTCTTTACTTTCTATTACCTATTTGTATTCTCTCACATTTCAATAAATTAATACATATCATTTTTGTAACAAGAAAAAATACAATTTATATAAACATAAAAGATCAGCACCATAGAAAAGGTTAAAAAAAGAAGAAGAAGAAATAAAAGAAATAATCACATATTCAGTTGAAAGGCATTTAAACCCACTAAACTGCTAAGAGTGGCAGGGTGGGGACAGCCTTACTTTCTCCAACAAATTCCTCCCAAATACTGAAAATTTTTAAATATTAATTTTCAAAAAATAAGTATTACATTTGTTAAACAAAACAACCAAAATATAAAATTAAAGAGTAATCTAAGGTTCTTTCTCCAAAACACTTTGTTATGAATGATAAATTGTAGTGCAATTAAACAAATGTCTGTGCTATAGCAATATAAAATGTTTAAGTTCTAAATTTCATAATCTTTAGCTTCTTTTTTACTCTACAAAATTGCTTTTACATTAACTTGTTCTGTAAAGCTTTCCCTGGATGTACACAGACCCTGTCTTCCAGGCTGAAGCCGGGCGAGGCTGGCTGCACCGGCACCCATCGTGCGTACTTGGACCTGCTGGTCAGTCCCATGGTCACCTGATCCACCCGCCTGCAAAATCCAGCAGCTGGTGTGGGCCAGAGGGAATCGGATGGCTTTGGTATTGAATTGCCCATTGGCCACATGGTACGGTAAGTGTGGTTACTCTTTTTCCACTTGATGTGAGCTTTCTTTAAATAATTACAGACCTCATGGTTGAGCCAGCAGCGGCTCTGTAAGCAGCTGTGTGTGAAAGGCACCAGGGGCCTGGGCCCAAGAATGGCCATTCTGAGACTCAAAGAGCATCCACAGCCAAGTCTGCAGACCCCTGGGAGGTCTGTATTCACTGACACCTTCCTTCCCCTATTAACATATATATATATTTTAACTAAAACAGAGAAGAGAGCTAAAAGGAAGTTTGTTTTATAGATTTTAAAAAATGATTCAAGATGGATAAAATAATGCTGTGGAAAAAGGGAAGAAAACATTGTAGATATCATCTGTCAGTAGAGGATTTTGAATGACTTGCTCCTTTAAAAAAAAAATCTGGCCTGAAGTTCCCAATTCTCTCCCAATCTTTCCACCCCCATGAATGACTTATCCAATGTTCCGTGATTCACTGGGGAGGCTGGAAATCAGGGATTCTCTTGCCTGGAGTTCCTCCTCCGCCTTTTCCTCCTTCCAAACCCACTCGTTTAAGGCACATGATCCCATGACAAATTTCTTCCAACTTGCAGTTCAAACAGAAGTCAGCATTGCACCTGTCACGAGGAAAGGGGACGTACCCGGAGAGTTAAGAACCTACACTGACTTTATCCACTGGGTGTAAGGAAAGTACATTGTCCATCTGAGATGGGACCGTTTACTCGCTCTATCTGTCCATCTGTCTCCAGGAACTCGTCTCCCTCTCTAGCCAGTACCTGGTGGTTCAGCTCCAAGCAGGATTTACCAGAGCAAAACAGCTCCTACAGTTCATAATCCCAGACTTATGACACTTTAAAACAGCTCCAATTTAGAAAGAGAATGAGTCACAGGATGGCAGAGATTAGGAAACTTGGGCCCAGAGAGGGGGCAAGACCTGTCCAAGGTCACACAGCAAAGAAGAACCACCCAGGCCTCCCTCCAGACTTCAGGTACAATATTCTGACGGTGACACTCTCATTTCCAGCACAGATGCAAAATTCTGGAAACAAGATTTTCTCCTCCCTAACTCTAAATTACATAGAGATCAAGGGAGATTAGTTTTCTGGGGGCGTTTCACAGTTGCAACTGTTGCAAAATCATACAATGGCAGGATGTGGCAACTGGGAAAAGACTGGGGATCATTGCTCCCAGGAGAATTCAAGATAATGCAGGCAACTCAGACAGAAGTAGCTGAGGGGTTCCTTTGAAAAAACATCTCTCTTCTCAACCAGGCGGACCTGAGGGGCCACAAGTCTCACATTCCTGTCCAGTTCCTACAACAGTGACCTCAGTGGGTAAGTCACTTCACATCCCTGGGCCTTGGGTTCTTCATCTGCAAAACAGAAATGAAAACCCTCACAAGGATGTGAATTGTGGATGTGAAAATGCTGTGTGAATTTTGCAGTGACATGCAAAAATGTATAAAGGTACATAGGAGTAATAATCGTTATGATGGCACTAAGTATCATCCATCTGCATCATTAAATTTACTGAGGGCTGTGCCTGGTGGCTCTGTGGTGCCTGGCCCCACCAATTCCTGCTCTATTGGGTCAGGGGCTTGAGTCAGAACAACAAATGAGAAGCTGTGCCCCAGCCTTTGTGTCAATCATTGTGCAAATCCCTGCATGTCTCCCACTTACTCCTAGGGCCTGGGGATGAGCTGTGCAGGCCACAAGGTGATACCACTCATTCCATGCTGCCTGTGGGGCCTGGGGAAGACTCCTGCACTCTCAAAGGCCCTCTCCTTCTGAAACCTTCCCAAGACCGCTCCCCTTCTCCAGAGCTAGTTTCTCAGATGGGAATCTTGGTGTTCCTTCTTTTGATTCTTCCAGACACGTCGTTCATCCTGCCTGTTCCTCACATCCACTGGGAGTCCTCCAGTCAGCTCAAAGCCTCCCTTCAAGCCTCCCACCTACTCACTCATTTCTCAGTCATCAGCCACGTGATACGCTAGCCTTCATCACAGCCTGGTCCCTGGCTAGGAAGGCCTCTCCTATCTTGTTGGCCAGCTCCTGCTCATCCTTCACTACCCTTTCTGCTACAGAAGTTGTCTCGACACTTTGCACTGGGCACCCTCCACGGCCGTCTGCAGATCTGTTCATCCAAGGCAGGGAGCAAGGCTTGCTCAAATCTGCAACCAGTTTTCTGTGCACAGGAAGTGGCTGCTGCATGGCTTCCTCCACTAAGTTGTCATAAACCATCAGGTCACTGGTAACTGTCATTATGATTGATCATAACACCAGACACTGCCCTAGTTCTTCAGGCTTTGTACCTTCTCATCTTTTCAACTCAACTGCCCACTGAGATATATATCATCACCCCATTTCACAGGTGAGGAAACTAAGGCCCAGGCAGAATAAGTAGCATGCCCTAAGTCACTCAGTAACTGACAGACCCTGGACTCAGGCCCTGACTCAGTGCTCTGTTCTTCACTGTTCTCGGCTGCCTCCTGCTGGCCCTCAAAACCCAGACCCTGGGCTGTGCTGACACCTGGAACAGGCTGGTACTGCCCCTCCTCTGGTTGTTTCGAAACTAGATCATTGAAAATCTCTGGCAGGCCAGCTGAGCAAAGAAGGGCTTTCTTCTCCTTCTAAGGTGGATTCTAAACCCCCATCCCCCTCACCTGCTTGGCTCCTCACCCACTCCTTAAGCCCACCCTGCTCTCCCTGGGACCTGATCCACCAACCTGGGTCTGCTCTAGCCTCTAAGAAGCTGGGCCTCTGGCAAAGCAGCTTCCACCCAAGACACCACCACTGTCCTCTGGTTTTGCCTGCTATGGTGCCTGCCCACGGTCCACCCCTACCCCACCAGGGAGGTGTAGATCCAGGCACAGGGGGAGATTGCCATATTCCTGTTGGGGGTGGACCAGAAAGTACAAGTCAAGCTGCCACTCCTTCAGCCACTGGGACAAACAGCAGTGCTAGTGAAGGCTGGAGGCCCCGGCCCTGCGGGCAGGTACCCAGGGTCCACACCCACAGCACAGGGAAGGGCTGTTGCCCAACCCCAAGGAGAAAGTGGTATGAGGTCACTGGGGCACTGGGGCATGATTTCTTGGGGCGGGGCCCTGGTCACACCTGCCTGCTGGGCCTTGGGGACCTCTGTGTGGCTTGGTCAGCAAAGGAGTTATGTCCCCAGGCCCCATACTCACCCTCTGAGACTCAGGCTCACCTGAAGAATGGGGCTGAAAGCATTTTTCTCCCAGGGCTGTTGGGAGGGTTAGGTGAGCTCAGCAGCCTATACGGCTTAAGGCCTTAGCCAATTATTCACTCGTTCAAGACTCATTCAGTGATGCAAAGGAATGAAGCTGGACTCTTACCTAACACCATATATAAACATTAACTCCAAACGGATCAAAGATATAAATGAAAGAGTTCAAACTAAAACTCTTAGAAGAAAACAAAGCAGGCAAAGTCTTCATGGCGTTAGACCTGACAGTGATTTTTAGGTATGACACCAAAGGCAGGGTCAACAGACAAATTAGACTACATGGAAATGGTTCAATTTTGTGAATTAAAAGATACTATCAACCGAATAAAAAGGTGACTCATCCTCCTTCCTTGCCTAACGCAGCCATGGCTCGCGGTCCCAAGAAGCATCTGAAGCGGATAGCAGCTCCAGAGCATTGGATGCTGGATAAATTGACTGATGTGTTCGCTCCTCGTCCATCCACCGGTCCTCACAAGTTGAGAGAGTGTCTCCCCATCATTTTCCTAAGTAACAGACTTAAGTATGGCATGACAGGAGATGACGTAAAGAAGATTTGCATGCAGCGGTTCATTAAGATCAATGGCAAGGTCTGAACTGATATGACCTACCCTGCTGAATTTAGGGATGTCATCAGCATCAATAAGACGGGAGAGAATTTCCGTCTGATCCATGACACCGAGGGTTGCTCTGCTGTACATCGTATCACACCTGAGGAGGCCGAGTACAAGTTGTGCTACGTTGAGAAAAATCTTTGTGGGCACAAAAGGAATCCCTCATCTGGTGACTCATGATGTTCACACCATCCGCTACCCTGATCCCCTCATCAAGGTGAATGATCCCATTCAGATTGATTTGGAGACTGGAAGGTCGCCGATTTCATCAGCTTTACCACTGGTAACCTGTGTATGGTGACTGGAGGTGCTACCCTGGGAAGAATTGGTGTGATCACCAACAGAGGGAGGCACCCTGGATCTTTTGACGTGGTTCATGTGAAAGATGCCAATGGCAGCAGCTTTGCCACTCGACTTTCCAACATTTTTGTTATTGGCAAGGGCAACAAACCATGGATTCCTCTTCTCCGAGGAAAAGGTATCTGCCTCACCATTGCTGAAGAGAGAGACAAAAGACTGGCAGCTAAACAGAGCAGCGGGTGAAATGGTCCCTGGTGACATGTTAGCTCTTTGCACGCAATTAAAAATTATGTGGCATGATTAAAAAAAAAAAAGGCAACTCATAGAATGGGAGAAAATATTT
The DNA here is from genome assembly GCA_963573385.1 of Cacajao melanocephalus. Taxonomy (NCBI): domain Eukaryota; kingdom Metazoa; phylum Chordata; class Mammalia; order Primates; family Pitheciidae; genus Cacajao; species Cacajao melanocephalus. The sequence goes on from CAUYLG010018941.1 coordinate 10,338, forward strand.
GCAAATCATATCTGATGAGATTCATATCTCAAATATAAAAAGAACTAAATGTCAACAACAACAAGAAACAAACAACCCAATTTTTTTTTATTGTACTTTAAGTTCTGCGGTACCTGTGCAGATCTTGCAGGATTGTTGCATAGGTACACACATGCCTGGTGGTTTGCTGTCTCCTTCCCCCTCCCCCCTTACCTACATCGGGCGTCAAACAACCTAATTTTAAAAGACAGGCAAGTTACTTGAAAAGACACTTATCTAAAGAAGATATGCAAATGGCCAATAAATACATGAAAAGATGCTCAATCATTAGGGATACGCCCATCAAAACTACAGTAAGATACCACCTCACACTATGGATAGCTACCATTTAAAAAAACAAACAAGGCCAGACGCGGTGGCTCACGTCTGTAATCCCAGCACTTTGGGAGGCTGAGGCAGGAGGATCATGAGATCGGAGTTCAAGACCAGCCTGGCCAACATAATGAGACCCCGTCTCTACTAAAAATACAAAAATTACCCAGGTGTGGTGGCATGTGCCTGTAGTCCCAGCTACTTGGAAAGCTGAGGCAGGAGAATCACTTGAACCCAGCGGGTGGAGGTTGCGGTGAGCCGAGATCACGCCACTGAACTCCAGCCTGGGCAATAAGAACAAAGATCATCTCAAGAAAAAACAAACAAACAGAAAACAGTGTTAGAGAGGATGTGGAGAAACTGGGACCCTTGTGCACTGTTGGTGGGAATGTTAAATGGTACAGCCACCATGGAAAACAGCATGGTGGTCCCTCAAGAAATTAATGATAGAACTACCATATAATCCAACAATTCCACCTCTGGCCATATACCCAAATGAGTTGAAAGCAGGGTTTCCAAGAGATATTTGTGCACCCATGTTCACAGCATCATCATTCACTATAGCTAAAATCTGAAAGCAACTCAAGTGTTCATCAACAAATGAATGGGTAAGCAAAATGGGGCATATTCAGTGAAATATTATTCCACCTGAAAAAGGAAGGAAATTCTGACATATGCCCCAACAGCAATGAGCCTTGATGACATTATGCTAAGTGAACTAAGCCAGCCACAAAAAGACAAATACTGTGATTCCAGTTATATGAGAAACCATATCACAACCAAAATCATAGAGACAGAAAGTAGAATGGCAGTCATCTGAGGAGGTGACACCTGGCAGGACTGGAAGGAGGCAAGGACGCAGCAAGCCATGGTAATGCCTGGGAAGAGCATTCCTGGCAGAGGGAACAGCATGTGCAAAGGCCTCATTACACTGGCTAGAAGACGAATTCTATTTTCAGTGGAGCTGCACCCTGACCTCACTGTTTCTACACAGAGTTGGGATGGCAGTGAATTGGGCATCAGTGGTGGATTCTAGTTCTGTTGCTACTCCTCAGCTACTTCATGGTCTAGGACCATGGCCAGTACCCTCCTGATCTTTAAAGGTCCTGATAAATCAAACTGTCACTGGTCTGGGAGTCTGCAGGTGACTTGTGTTCTCTCAGGCTGCCTTCTTCTTCCTCTCTTCCAACCCACTCACCTCTTAAAGTAACCTAATCCCTCCACCTCCTATGAGCTGTCCCATATGTGGGTGTGGGATGGAGGATCAAGGAGGACAAACACAGGAACAAAGAAAAATATGTGAAAACTGATAACTGGCAGGATCCTACCAAGTTACCCTCTGGACCTCTATTTCCCCATCTGTAAAATGGGAATACTTCTTTTGCCTATGACATAAGATTGATGTGAAGATCCAATGGAAATACCTGATAAAGAAGCTGCCCTGCTCTACATAGGCATTATTATAAAGCAGCTTTCGATCTGTTCCCTCGTCATTCACATCCTAAATGCTAGCCTGTGCCCCACACTGAGGCAGGAAAGAAAGAGCGGAGGGAATGGGCAGAGTTCATGACAGACACTCTATGAATAGTACCTGATTTTTAGCACCAAAGCAGGGGTGTCATCAGAGGGAGCTTTTTAAAGACAGAGAAGCTCAAGGGCCTACTCAAAGATTCTCACTCAGTAGGTCTGGGACAGCCCCAGATGTGTAATTACGATTTTTTTAAACTACAGAGTTGATTCTGATGTGCACTCATGGCTGAGAACCACTGATTAGTTCTACCAAGCCTGGCAGTAAGTCCTATTATCATTCCCATTTGGGAGCTGGCTAACTAGAGCACAGAGCAGCTAACTCCTTAGATCACACAACTAAAAAGTTACAAGGCTGGCCAGGCACAGTGGCTCCCACCTGTAATCCCAGCACTTTGGAAGGCCAAGGCAATAGGATCACTCAAGCCCAGAAGTTTGAGACCAGCCTGGGCAATATAGCAAGACCCTCTCTCTACAAAAAGTGAAAACTTAGACAGGTGTGGTGGCTGGCACATCCCTTTAGTCCTAGCTACTCAGGAGGCTGAGGTGGGAAGATCCCTTGAGCCCAAGAGGTCGAGACTGCAGTGAGCCTTGATTATACCAGCTTGGGCAACAGAGCGAGACCCTGTCTCAAAAAAAAAAAAAAAAAAAAAAAGTCACAAAGCTAAAATTTGAATCAAACAGACTCTAAAGCCCAAACTCTGATGAATCACTAAGTGCCACTGTTTCTTGAGGCCAATCAGCATTTATCTAATGCCCAACTACTTACTACCCTGTGCAGCCTTGGAAACATAAAAGGCAATACCTAGAGATTGCATTAACTTTCAAAGAAAGCTTGATGGCTAGACTAACTCATTCATCTGGCATCATCAAGGAATTATGTATGCTCACAATATGCAAAGTTTATAAATAACTTTGAATGCCGAAACTTTTGCCTGCTTTTGATAGACTTCCTATTTTTGATGGTAATTCCAAAATGTACTTCACACTTTCTTGCTTTCTCAGAGAATGCGGAACAGAATGTACCTTTCCTCAGAGATGATACACTGGCTTCATCACCAGTGAGCTTTGCACTTTCGCATAGTAATGTATTCAGGAAAAGACAGGTGTGCAGGACCTCTCAGCCCCTCACTAATTGGCCCCAAGTTGGCTTCGGTGCTGCAGCACACGTGTCTGCCTCTAGTAGAACCTCGCCTCTCACCTCATGCCTACATAGCCACACACTAACAACCAATGTGCTGCTGCTCATGTCATGAGGCCTTGACATGGCCACCAAGCTTGTAAGAACCCTGTGCAAATTAAAAGCAAATTGGCCCGAAGGAGGAAAGGTACAGGGTGCAACATATGAGGAGATTCCAAGCAAGGGAAGATCCACACAGCATGGGGTTAATCTTCTTGGGCTGGGCACTGTGGTCACTGGTCCCCAGGTCCTCTCTTGCTCCTTCACCTCCCTGGATTTCTCTTCCTTCCTCACGAGTGCAGGCAGCCTGCCTAGTAAGTGGATGGGTCATGGGCATGAGGCCTAGTGTAAGGTGTTGGTTTCAATCCCCTGGGAAGATGTGGGGACATTTGACCAGCATCTCCCTGCAGATTCCAAGACTCCTGAAACTCTGAGCCCCTCCCCAGTTGAGGCAGAGCCATACCTGCAAAGACTGGATTCCTAGCAGTGGTTTATTATTCCGCAAAGATCTGTGCACTGGAGGTGTATTCTGATAGTGGGTTCTGGAGGCTCCACCAAGTGTCTGCCTTTGATCCATTGTGTGCCAGGCTTATCTTGGTGATAAGGGCAGAGGACTCCTTGTGGGGATTGGTACGATACTGCCACACTCACCTCACCCACAAATTCTAACATGTCTCCAGGCACAAAGAAGGACCTCTGGGGCCAGGCAAACAGGCAAATGTGAAAGATCGAACAGCGTTTGCTCATCATTCAGTCATCCAACAACTATTTATTGGAGGCCACAGTGTGCCAGGGACTGTTAAGTCACTGCGGAATTTGATGGAAAACCAGCTTGACGAGGTCCCTTTCCTTAGGGAGCTCCAGTCCCAACTGGGTGGAGAAGAGGGAACAGTAAAGAATAAATATGGCAGGGCGTGGTGGCTCATTCCTGTAATCTCAGCACTCTGAGAGGCCAAGGCAGGCGGTTCACCTGAGGTCACGAGTTCCAGACCAGCCTGGCCAACATGGAGAAATCCCACCTCTACTAAAAATACAAAAACTAGCCAGGCATGGTGGTGGATGCCTGTAATCCCAGTTGCTCAGGAGGCTGAGGCAGGAGAATCACTTAAGCTGCAGGACAGCATCAACGCCACAAACGCTGGGGTTGACCTAGGTCCGCCCAGCTGTAAAATGGGAATAGCAGTGGGACTGCTTCATGGGGTTCCTCTGAGATTAAAGGGAGGCGGAGGGTGCAGTTGAACCCAGGAGGCACAGGTTGCAGTGAGCTGAGATCACACCACTGCACTCCAGCCTGGGTGACAGAGGAGACTCTGTCTCCAAAAAAAAAAAAAAAGAATGAACACATGAAGGGCTGAGGCTACAGTTTACATTTAACCAGGCTCCAGGGAAGGCCAGAGTAGGGAACAGGCCTGGCACACAGTGGGCACTAATAAATGGATGTTCTCCCCATACAAACCTCTTCTGTACCCCCATCTTGGCTGTGGGGGCACCACTCTGAGCCCCCTGCCCTCTTACCTACATATAGTGATTTCCACTGAGCCCCACAGCTGAGGCAGGGTACAGGCCCCACCTACCCCAGCCACACCACAGATGCCTCCTGTTACCCCATTCCAGTCCTTCCTATGTGCTCAGCCAGATTAGCCACGCTGTAGTGGTTCGGACCATGTGCTCTGAAGTCAAACGAACCTAGATTCAAATCCCAGCCTTGCTACTTCCTAGCTAGGCGATTTGGAGAAAGTCGCTGAACTTCTCCAAGTCTCAGTTTTCTCATGTGCCATACTGCCAACCTCACCAGTAGCTGATTAAACAAGATAAAGCACCTAAAGGCCCTAGCTTAGTACCTGGCATACCAAGAGGTCTCTAGGTGTTGGCTTTTTAATGTTATTACTGTTATGAACAATAATAATAAAACTCTTTGCTGACTCCCCAGCACCTGCCAAGTCCAAACTCCTCAGCACATCAAAGCTCTCCTCCTTAGCCAGTTTGCCCTTCTGTTTTGTTTTGGGATGGCTGGAGGGCAGAAATAAACTCACCAGAGTGGCAGAGTATTGAGGGAAGGCAGGGACCAGAAAGTGTCTGTAGCAGACTGTGGGGATCGCAGAGCAAAAAGGGCCAGTTCTGAGAGGGGACAATTACAGCAGGCATCACTTGAGCTGAGCCTTGCAGTGTGCAGGTGCAGGTGGGAGAGGGACACAGGGAGGGGACAGACACTTCACGGTGGGATCCCCATGGTTGCCTGGTATAGGGGAGGAGCTGCAGAACAGCACCAGCGCCATAAACTCTGGGGTTGATCTAGGTCCGCCCAGCTGTAAAATGGGAATAGCAGTGGGACTGCTTCATGGGGTTCCTCTGAGATTAAATGTGATTACACACATGAAGGATATGACACAGGGCCTGATCTCTTAAAGGGGATATAGCAGTTGTTGATGTTCATGATCATCATCATCATCATGGACATGGTTGAAGACGAGGCCTGCCTGGGAACCCTTAACACCAGGGTTCATGTTAAGAATATTATGTGGCTGTGCTCTTACAGTAGTAGGAACAGTATGGCATTGCCACACACAGTATTTGACAAATAGACAGATAGTCAGAAAAATGGGCATTTGAGGCCTCAAACCCATTCCCAGTAGTCTGCTTCTACCGGCCATGCAAGGTTTTGAGGTGTTTTGAGCAGGGTCTGCAGGTGTTTTGAGCAGGGGCTGCTGTGGCCTGGGACTGCTAGCAGCATGAAGGCCAGGTTGCCCTTAGTACCAAGGATCCAGAGCAGGGCCCTCCCCAGTGTTCTGGGTACCACACTTCCTTGCAGAGAGCCTGAGACCAGAAATAAAGGCGCGAGCAGCCACGTTGCCAAGGCTGTTTGCCATGGCAACATCAGGGAGTGACTCGTGGGCCGGCTGCTGCAACTGCTCAGGGCCTGGTTGGTTTCTAACATCTCCTCACTTTCCCTCTGCTAAATGACTGTGTTCTGCCAGGCAATCACAAGGAAAAAATACGGCTGCAGAGCTGTCGGGGAGCATCTATCTCTCAGCCAAGCAGGGCTCGCCCGGCTGAGTTCCCAGACAGTGGATCCCAGACAGTTGAGTCCCAGCTACTCAGACCCAGCCCTGGCCAGGCAGACAGCAGCCCAGGGCCGTGTCTTGCCTCTGCTGAGTGACCTGAAGGCATCCTCTGGTCTGTTTCTAGTCTGCTTCCTCCCGTCAAGGTAAGGGCATTAAGCAAGATGGTCTCTAGGGACTCCCAACTCCCAGAAAGCTCAAATTGACATTTGTGTGTTTTATATTTTACATCATTATCGTTGTCATCATCCTGGTGACTACCATTTATTGAGTGCTTACTATATGTCAGGTGATGCTGCCAGTGTTATTTATCTGCAGCTATCTTTTTTTTTTTTTTTTTTTTTTGAGATGGCATCTCGCCCTGTTGCCCAGGCTGGAGTGCAATGGCACAATCTTGGCTCACTGCAACCTCCACCACCTGGGTTCAAGCGATTCTCCTGCCTCAGCCTCCCAAGCAGCTGGGATTACAGGCATGCACCACCATGCCCGGCTCATTTTTGTATTTTTAGTACAGACGAGGTTTCACCATGCTGGCCAGGCTGGTCTCAAACTCCTGATCTCAGGTGATCCGCCCTCCTCGGCCTCTCTAAGTGCTGGGATTACAGGCGTGAGCCACTGCGCCTGCCTGCAGCTATCTTAAGTTACCCTAGAAAGAGAATACTATTATTATCCCCAATTTGGGAAATAATATATGAAGAAACTGGGGTCAGAGAGGTTAAGATACTTGCTCAAGGTCACACAGCTAGTAAGTGGTAGAGCCCTGATTTAAACCCTAGGCAGTTACAACTCCAAAGCCCAGAGCTCTTAACCACTATGGGGTATTTCTTCTCCTCTCTTCAAGTGGCATCTCACTAGATGTGGTTTCCTCAGTCAGTATTGTGACACTTGCTAAGGCTGGATGGGAACCCTTGTCACCTGCCCCAGAAGTAGAGAGGGAAAAATGCTGTGCAAGAGGAACCTCAGGGCCTTGACCAGATCAAGGACCAGGAGCTCAGGGGAAGACAAATGGCAGAGTCTGCATGACATGTGTCTGTTTTTAATATTAACAAGGGTTACTACTCATTGAGCACTTCTGAACACTTTACAGATACTGCCTCAAATGTTCTTCACTAAAACCCTTCAAAGTATATTCTACTGTGGGCCCCATTTCCTAGATAGAAAAAGAAGGCCCAAAGAAATTCTCTGCCAAGCTCACAGGGCTTTGCCCCAAGCAGATGTCAATCCTACAGTTCACAGCCTTCTCAGCCACTATAAGAAACAATTAAGGCAAATGTTTGTTTTCTTACCTAAAACACCAAACAGTCACTACAGGCCTTTGGGGGTAATTAATCAATGACTTTATCCTACCATTTGTGAAAGTCTCTCAGGTCTTGTCTCTGGTCTCCTACTCTAGACCTGGGTGGTAATTCGGTCTCTATTCTAAGGAAAGAGCAGGGTGGGAGCGCAGGAGCCCAGATGCCACCAAGAGACCGTCAACCCTGTGTCCAGCCCAGCTGGGTGACCTCAGGCCAGGCCCCTCCTCTCTGAGCTCTGCGAACCCAGCTGCTGACCCCTCAGCCCTGCCTCCCTCACTGGGTAAGCCTGAGCATCTCATGAGAGAACTCATGGTCAACTGCAAGGGGTGCAGTGGGACCTTTGGGATTTAGGAATGACAAGAGTACGAAGAAAATGCCGTCTGTCCAGGGGTGGTGGTAGACCTTGCCCCAGGGTCCCACAGCCACCCAGGGCAATGGTGTCTCTCAGAGGACTACCCACCCTAGCCCTCCCCAAGAGCTAAGGCCCACCACACCCCCCCAAGACCTGACACTGGAAATGAACTTGCCAGGGAGTCAGTCCTGGGCCTCCTCCAGCTAAGCAGCTGGACCTCAGTGTCCTCTCTGCTGGAAAAGGCAAGGTGAACCTGCTATCTCCAAGGACCCCTGCCCCAACCCTGGAAGGAGAGAGAGCTGCTCATAGCCAAGGTTCAAATCCCAGGCTAGCTGCTCACTAGCTTTGAGACCCTGAGCAACTGACCCAATCTCCCTGCACTTCAGTTTCGTCACCTACAAAAGGGGAAAGCCAACCTCACAGTTATTGGGAGAAATCCATGCAATACCACTCAGAAGTCTCTTCAGATATGCACTGAAATAGTCACAGATGAAATGACATGGAGTGGGCCGGGCACGGTGGCTCACACCTGTAATCCTAGCACTTTGGGAGGCCGAGGTGGGTGGATCATCTGAGGTCAGGAGTTCAAGACCAGCCTGGCCATCATGGTGAAACCCCATCTTAAAAAAAAAAAAAAAATGACATGGAGTAAGAGAGGCTGCACGTCTTTAACAGTGGACGCTGGGTGATGGAGGGACGGGGATTCACCATATCGTTCTCTATACTGTCTACTTCTGTGTAAGTTGACATTTTCCATAGTCAAATGTTTCAAATACAAAGTTCCTTTCAGAGACCCAGACATTGAAACATATAAAACACTCTTCTGGGCATCCACAGTGCTAGTCCCGGATAAAAATAATTTCTTGTCCTCCCAGAGCTTTCAGTTCAGTTGTAGGATTAAAAGCACACACCAGATACCATGGGATAGTAAGTGGCACATGCCACGTGGGTGGTGGAAGCAGAAGTTAGCTTCAAGGCTTTCCAGAGAGGACAGCCTTTCAAGAGGGGGGCTTAAAGTTCAGGTAGGCTACGAATACACTAAAATGACAGGGCTGGTGGTGAGGAGAGGACATTCCAGCTCATTCCACCAGACTTGTATTAGTCCATCCCTTCTCATGGACTGAAGATGTAAAAGAAGCAGCAGTGTCTGCCGTGAAGAGGCTCATAGTCTAGCATATTCATTCACTCAATAAGGACTGATTAAATGTCTGTTATGTTTCAGGCACTGATCTATTCATTGTGGTGGAAAGCAAGGGGGATGAAATGAATGAAAATCCTTGCCTTTGTGGAGCTTAACCTCCAAGAGTGATTTCCTAACACTTAATGTTATCTATATGAGAAGAGATATATCTATTATTTGGTGCTTATTCTGTGCCAGGCATGTGTTACGTGCTTTAAATCCATGTTGTCATTCAATTTTCATTGACTCCTCACAACAATCTTTTTTGGTTTTTGGTTTTTGTTTTGTTTTTGAGACAGAGTCTTACTCTGTCACCCAAGCTGGAGTGTAGTGGCATGATCCCAACTCACTGTAACCTTTACCTCACCAGTTCAAGTGATTCTCCTGCCTCAACCTCCCAAGTAGCTGAGATTACAGGCATGCACCCACCATGCCCAGCTAATTTTTGTATTTTTAGTAGAGACGGGGATTTGTCCTGTTGTCCAGGCTGGTCTCGAACTCCTGACCTCAGGTGATCCACCTGCCTCAGCCTCCCAAAGTGCTGGGATTACAGGCGTGAGCCACTGTGCCCAGCCTTTGCACAACAATCTTAATCATCATATCTTCCCACTTGAGGAAACGGAAGCTGAGAGAGGTTACGTGACCTGCCAAAAGCCTTGAAGCTGGCAAATCGCAGAACCAAGACTCAAACCCAGTAAGGGGATTTCAAGGTCAGTGCTCTGCTGGCCCTGCGTACTGCCACACAGATGACGGAACAGCTGGCTTGGAGGGGAGGGAGAAGGTATCGCCAAAATGATGCTTGGTGAGCAGGGCTGACAGGATGAATCATGGAAATGGAGACAGAGGACACAGAAAACAGCAGTTGAGTCTAAGCCTCCAGAAGGAAAAATCAGGGTTTTCCTGGGGAGGTACAGGATCCCAAACGAAAAGCAGACAGCTCAAGATGAAAATCAAGGGCCTAACTCTCCAACTTAAAGCACCTGAAGGGCCTTAGAAATCAGGTTTCAGGTTAGGCTTTCATTTGAAAATACTGGAGAGCTGAGCTATCAAGCCATCAAAGTCATGGAGGAGCCTTAAATGCCTATCAGCAAGTGAAAAAAAAAAGCCAGTCTGAAAAGACGACAGACTGCATGCTTCCAACTATATGACATTCTGGAAAAGGCAAAACTGTGGAGACAGTAAAAAGATCAGTGGTTGTCAGGAGTTGGGGGACAGAAGAAATGAAAAGGTGGAGCGTAAGATTTCTAGGGTAGTGAAACTACTCTGTGTGGTGCCACCATGGTGGATACCTGTCACCATCCATTTGTCCAAACCCACAGAGGGAACCCTAACATAAATACAGACTCTGGGGTTACGACCATGTACCAATGTAGGTTCATCAGTTATAATACATCTACAACTCTGGTGGGGGATATTAATAATGGGGGAGGCTATGCATGTTGTGGGGGAAGGGTATATGGCAAATCTCTGTACCTTCCTTTCAATTTTGCTGTGAACCTGAAATTGCTCTAAAACAATAAAGTCTTAAAGAAAAAAAAAGTACTGGGGAGCCATGGGAGAAGTGTGAGCAAAAGAGTGATGTCAGATTGCACTCTAAGAGGACTGATCTGCCGTCAGGGCTAAGACAAAGTCTGGCGTGGCAAAGATCTGTTTGGTAGTAATGGCAGGAATCTAGTTATGAGGGGAAAAGAACAGAAAGGACAATCCAAGCAATTCTGCAACAGCTGAGTGTCAGTGGGATGGATGTGAGGCACTCCAACTACCTTGAAGGAAGACAGATAGAAACTGACCCTGATCGTTTTCTTGCAAATGGCTTTATTTGGGTTCCCTTCACCCTCACATAATCAGAATGATGCTTCTCTTTTTTATGCAAAAAAAGATTGCATGCATGAAAATTAGCTTCATACTTAATCCTGTCCTTTTAAAAGTGCTTCGAAGAGAGAATTATTCCAAGTTTCATGAGCAGCAGGTTAATGCCCATTTTAGATACACTGTATTATTTCACTCCCAGCCCTGAGAGTTAGGGCCTATTATCCTCATTTCAAGGATTGAGAAACTCAGGCCTAGAGAAGCAGAGGGACTTAAGAGTTCTGCATTCTTTCTGTACAATCGATGTGCCTTCATTTGCTCAAGGTGCTAGGAAACAATGAAGAACAAAAACTGAGAGTAGTCCCTGTCTTCAAGGAGCTTGGAGTCAAGTGGTCTGGGAACACTGCCCACCAATGCTGGCTCTTCTGCTTACTCAAAGGTAACGAATTGGTCTTCCACAAGTCAGAGAGTTCTCTGAAACTGTAAGATCTGCACAACTGTGCAACAGCACCTACAGTTTGCACAATCTCTGAGAATGAAACGTAGTAGTGCAAACAGAAGGCTCAGAAAACTGCATGGGGTCTAGGGGATACTCAGTAGACATCACTGACGATGCCAGTGATGAAGGAGAAGACAAGAATCAACACTACAATGTTCTTGTTATGCATTTCCAAGCCTGAGACCCCTTTGCAAGGCTGCTTCTCACTTGTGCCTTGAGTCTTTCTTCTATTATTCCAGAGGAAGAAGGAAGAGGGTGACTCACGTGGCATAGTGGAACGTCTGCCTGGCCTGCACCAGCTGGGGAAAGGAGGGCCCCAAGGTAAAGGGGAAATATGAGCCCCTGGGGCCCTGCTGCTGGGCCATTGCCTTTCCTGGGTTTCACAGGCATCCTGATCATTAGCACCAGCCAGGGAATCCCAACGAAAATGGAGCCCAGGTCTCTGGTGAACATGACCCCTTCCGGCTCAGGTGAAGAAGTTACTTGCCCTGGTCACGTACAGACGAAGAATGGGCAAATGCATCCAGTGACGAGTACACTTCAACCTGCTCCCACACACTATCCATTTGTCCAAACCCACAAACTGATTTGAAAAGGAAGTTGGCCTTGGCTCCAAGGGGTGTTTGGAGCCATTTTCTCAGTTCTCCATGTGGCAAGGGCCCGTTCTGGGTGCTCAGTCCCAGCTTTAGGACAAGGGGACAGGATACCAAGTGCAAAATGAGCCAAGTTCAGAAACACAGAACCACAAATGGCCCATGATCATATGGGGAAAAAGTTCAGCATCACAAGCAATCAAATAAATGCACATTAAAACAATAAGGGTAATAGAATTTATTGATGAACAGACTGGTAAAAATGAAAAACAATGAAAATATCAAACAGTTATCTGGGTGTAGGAAACCAGGTGTTCCCAGACCATGCTGGTGTGCAAATAAGTACAATCTTTCTAGAAGGCAATCCAGGAATGGGTTTACAAAATGCCTGCACAGTATTTTTCATGGAGTAATTTCACTCCTAGGAATAAAGGAAGGAACAAAGACATATACACAAAGATTCATTTTAGCACTGCTTACTATAGCAAAATAAAAAAATTAAACAACTTAAATGAGTAAAAAATTGATTAAATACATTCAGTTCAATCCTCAATGAAACATTAGATAACCATTAAGATATTAAGCAGAATATTTACTGATGTAGAAAGATGCTTACAGCATCTTGTTTGGAGGAGAAGAAAAAAATTACAAAACAGTGTGATTCCAAGTTACAAATCAGTATATTCAGGATGACTCCTTTTTTTTTTGAGGCAGAGTTTCACTCTTTTGCCCAGGCTGCAGTGAAGTGGCTCAATCTCGGCTCACTGCAAACTCCACCCCCCTGGGGTTCAAGCGATTCTCCTGCCTCAGCCTCCCGAGTAGCTAGGATTACAGGTGTGTGCCACCACGCCTGGCTAATTTTTGTATTTTTAGTAGAGAGACGGGATTTCACCATGTTGGCCAGCCTGGTCCCTAACTCTTGACCCCAGGTGATCCACCTGCCTTGGCCTCCCAAAGTGCTATAATTACAGGCGTAAGCCACCAACCCTGGCAACTCTATTTTTTAAGAACAAGATGTGCTCTAGATGAACAAGAAAGAAACAGTCTAGAAATATACATGACAATAGTGGTTAGCTTTGGGTCATGTTACATATTTCTAATCTTTTTTTCTTTATGCTTGGTAGTATTTTCTAACAATTCTATAAATATTTTTAAATCATGAGGGGTTGGAACAGATGATTTCTAAAATTCCCGCCAACTCTGACATTTTGTGTGTCTGACTGATGCTGTAAGCGACTTCAAATAGCCCATATTTAGTGTGGGCTTGCTGTGTGGCCTTTGGGACCTAAGCCTTTGCCCACAGCTGCAGCCCTCTGCATTCCTCTCTCCCATAACTCGCTACCCAGCTGTCTCCCCTGCCAGCCTGGGAGCTTCTGCTTGGCAGGACACAGCTGCACCCCTGTCTGTAATCCATGTGCCTAGCCAAGAGCTAAGCAAAGGAACACAGCTTAGCATACTGACAGGTGCCATGCAGGCACAATGATAACTCTAGTGCTAGAATCTCACTGGACACCAGACTCACACAAAGTGCTTGGTTGTGTAACACAGATGCAGAAAACCAGAGGAGAGAAAGCAGGGCTCGCGGGGCTGGGAGGGCCTACTAGAGGAGAAGGCCATGCAGGACGGGTGGGTGAGGGCACTCCGGGCCTGGGCACAGCCTGAGCAAAGGTGAAGCCACCCACAGTCCTTTGGGATCCATGCCTCAAAGCTTTCCAAGAAACTTTCGCAATCCTTGTTCTGCTAAATTTCTGTACTTTGGCCCCAGTGGGTAAAAGTTAAGTCTCCTAAACAGAAGTCCTGCCTCTAAATCTAACCCAGGATTAGCCACCAAAGACAGCAACAATCTTTTGGGACCGAGACAATGAATTACCATTTAATCCACTGTCCCCAAAACTCCCAAAGACAGAGGGAGGAGGGGAGGGTCAGGAAAAGGTTGGGGGAGGAGAGGGGGTTGCAGGCACAACCAGAACATCTCACATGCAAACACGGCTCACCCCCACCACCAGGCCACTGGATTCTCTTGCGGCACCACCAGCCTCATTTGACAGTTGGAGGAAATGAGGCTCGGAGAGTTCAAATGGCTTGCCCCAGGGTCACCCAGCCAGAGAGTGGGGAAGGTGACTCCACTCAGGCCTTCTGACTCCAAGTCCAGTGCTATTTCGAGGTAACACACAGGACCTGGAGTCAGGAGCCCTGGGTGGCTCTGTCACCCTCTGGCTGCGTGGTCCCGTACAAGCCGCTCACTCCTCGCAGCCTCTTTCCCCAACTGTAAAATGAGGAGGCGCACGCTGGGCCCGCCCAGGTCCTTTTCCGGCTGGGCTGTGCAAGCCTTCTAGGGGCGGCTCAAAGCTCATCCTCCTATCAATTACATTTCCCAAGTTGGGCCGGCAAAGATCACCAAAAGATCCTTGGGCTGTCACGTGGTTAAGTAAAACAAGCAAATGTCCCAGATTAACTTCCACTGCACTGTTCCTGCTGACACCTGATTACTCAATTTTCTAGTTTCCTTGGGTGAAATATTTCTGCCACCTAGGCTCGCTAGGTGGCTAAAAGGGCAAAATAATCATTGCTAAGCCAAACACTGAAGATGGAGTTTAAATCCGGGGTACGGTCCAAAGCGGACAGTTCTTGCCATGGGTCCCTGAAGGAGTCTCCGGCTATTTCAGGCCTCCCTCCTCAGCCGCATTTCAGCGGAGAGATTAGGAGACGCCCCCAAGCAATTGCGAGACCTGGGGACAGAATCTTCCCTGGAGAGACTCTGCCCCTCCTCCCGAACTCAGTCCCCCTAACCTCAAGCTCTTGGCTCCAAGAGTACGGAGGCTGAGACCCGCCTTCGGCGCAGACACCGGCGCGGGGCGTGTGACGGAGCCTGGCGACGGCGGCGGGAGCTCCACCGCAGTTTCGTCAGAGGTAAAGGTACGCGCCCGGCGCGCACGGCGTGTGCACACACACACACACACACACCCGCACGCGCAACCCGCTCACCACACACTCCCCTGACCTCGAGAAGCGCAATCACACGCCAACAGCCCCGGCCTCTACCGCGAACCCACCCGAGCATGCCCGCCACCGACCACGCGGCCCCGCGGCTCCCCTACGCAGCGGCGTCTGCAGCTGGCCAGGGCCGGCCTGCCTCCCGCGTGGCGGGCCTCCTGCCACGCCGCGCCGTCCCAGCAGCCAGCCCGAAGTCGCCATCCGGAGTCCGCCCGGAGCTGAACGTCTAGGCTGCGGCGTCTCCTCCAAGTCGGGTTTCACCGCAAGGAATCAGCTTGCAAGCCTCTCCCCGCCCACCCGGTCCCATGACAGCTGCTGCCGCCCAAAGACTGGCAGATTATAACAAGAAGCAAAGTTTCCCTCTCTCTCCTCCCACCTCCCTCCCCCCATCTCCGCCTTCCCCCTCCCTTCCACTGTTATGCAAAACGGGCCGGCACCGGCGCTCCCACTCCAGGTACTAAATCAGCCCCCGCGAGCCGCGCCCGGTTCCGCCCGGCTGCCCCTCTCCGTGCCCAGACGTGTGCCAGCACCCAGGGGCTCCTCCAAGGTTCCGCCGCAACCCCAGCTTCCCGGTGACCCGCAGCCGGGTGCCCAGAGAAAAAGCCCTAACTCTGGAGCCAAACTTTACGCTTGCAACAGGCATTGGGTGGGGAAAACGGGGGAAGGGGTGGGGGGCGCGCACACCTCCTGCTGACATTTTTGGTGGCTGCTTGTCCCAGCAGCACCCTTCTTCCAGTCTCCAAGCCACCAGCTTCCTCGCCTCCCCCAACCCCGCGGCACACCAGAGCACTCTCTCCTGTCACGCGCGTGTCGCCAGTGGGGCTCCCGGTCTCAGCCAGAGCCTGGGACTCCGCCTCGCTTTCCCTTCCCCCTGCATCGTGGAGCGCGCGCCGGGACCGCGCGCCGCAGGGGGACCCAGGCGCCCCCAGACAGTCCTTCCGCCCCTATCCTGCCTGGCTTTTTCCCCCAGGGGGCTCCGCCGGATAGCGAAACCAGGAAGACGCCGTCTCCGCCCGCATGTCCACGTGCCCCGCAGACCCCTGTGCCTTTAGCCGGCAACTGGCAGGAAACTCTGCGCTGCGGGCGCGGGTAGAGAGCCGCGGGGGGCCAGCAACAGCACTCAGGGGACTGGAGGCTGGAGGACTAGAGGACTCCGGAGACAGAGGCTGCGCCCGTGCCGGGGCCACAAGTCCACGTGAAAGTACGGCAGCAAGTGCCGGGCGCTGAGGGCGCGCCTCCAGCACCCAGCGACAGCCTGAGGGTACCCGACACCGTGGCGCGCCTCCACCTGCCCAAGGAAGCGCGGTACCCCCCAGCTCTGCCCGCGGGGGGGCAGACTCTAAGCGGCCAAGGCTAGACCCTCCCCAGCGGCCGTAGCGCCCCCAGCGCTCCAACACGCGCGGGGAGACCTCCGGCTCCCTGACCCGGTAACGGAGCGCATCGCAGGGCGCCTGGAAGGGGGGCTCTGCAGCCTGGAACCCCCAGTACCCTAGGGCGCCCACCGCTGTCTCCCGGCCTCCGCGGCTGCGGCTGCGGCCCCCGCAGCTCAGCACCCCTGGCCCCGGGCCCGCAGCCCCGGCCGGCGGTACCTGCGTGTCAGCGAGATAGTTGAGGAAAAAGGAGGAGAGCTCTTCGTCCAGCAGCGCGCCGCAGTCGTTCCCCGCCATCTTCCAGCCGCGGCTGCAGCGTGCGGCGGAGTCAACGCCGAGCCGGCCCGGGGGGAGGGAGCCAGCGAGCGAGCAAGGGAGGAGGGAGGAGGGAGCGAGGCCGGCGGGAGGCGGAGGGCGGAGCTCGAGCCCCCGGCTGCCGCAGGGCCACTGGCTGCGGGGGCGGGGCCGTGCGGCGCCCGCGGGAGCCGGGGGTCGCTCACCCACTTTCCTGCGCCTCGTCTGGCGCGGCGGCCGGCTCCAGCAGCCCTCAGCCGGGGGAAAAGCGCAGGCAGCCGGGTGGCGGTGCCCTAGCCAGCAGCCCGATGCCTGCGCAGCAATGCGGGCAGCCCCCGGCTCCTGCCAGAGCGAATCACGTTGCGTTAGCGCTGGGCGGGCCCTGAGAGACAACCTGCTTCTTCTGCACAGCGGGGGAAACTGAGGCTCAAGAAGACAAGAACCTCGTTTGAAGCCACAGGGCACCTCAGTTGCAGGAAGAGAAAGCTCAGGCCTTACTCCCCTGGAGGACTGAGTTTCTCTACCCAAGCTACCAGGCCAGAGAAAGCAGGAAAAATACTATAGATCAAAAGCAGAGAAATCAAGGAAGGCCCCTTGGAGGAGGTGGCATTTTAGTCTTTCACTTGAAGGGTGCGTTTGCTTATGTTCTGTGTTAAACCTGATCATATCTCTCTCTCCCATCATCCCCCAACACCGTACCCCCCAAAACTTCAATGACTTTTCTTACCATGGCACACAATGCATGAAGGGGCTGGGCTCCTGCCAGCCTCCACGGGCCCACTCACAACGAGCTTGTACACCCAGCAGCCATTCACCTGGTAATCTCTTCAAGGCATCAAGCCATTTCCTCTCCTTCCACCCCCATTCCACCCCCGCCATCATGGGCTCCCTTCGCTTCATGCGCAGGCCTTTTTTCTTTAAAAGCTGGTCATAGCTGCCATTTTACATTTGTTGCAGTGAAGACTTAATCTTTGTATCTCTTCTTACAAGACTCTAACACCATGAAAGCCGGGCCTAAATCTGCTTTTGCACTTGCTGTATCGGCAGTTCCTGGCACACAGTAGGCACTTAATAAATGATGTGTTAACTGAAAAAGCTGGAGAATTTTGATTCTCTACCACCACCACAACCACCCATTATACAGATAAGGAAACTCGCTGTCAGTGTGCACATGGAGTGACTGTGAGCCAGAACCAGCCCTCAGACCTCCTGACTCCAAACTTGAACTCTCATCATCATGCCCTGTTGTTTGCCAGACAGGAGATGAGGGCACTGCCTGGATGAAGGCAAGAAGGCGGGAAGCTTTAGGTCAGTTTTATTGGGCACACCTGCCTCCTGCCCTCCTCCCACCCTACACTCATAAGAGCTGCCCCACCCTGCCCACCCTACAAGGGCTCCCTTCCAGCTGGAGAAGGAAACAGAGGGAGAGTCCCCAGCACACCTGCTCAGACTTGAACGCCAGGGCAAAAGCTTCCTTCTCCAGTCTGAGGTTCCCAGAACCGCAGGGCGTGATTTCACTCTTTGGGCTTAAGGCCAATGTGCTTTTAAGGAACAATGCATTCCAACAGAGAGCCTGCATCTAGCCTCAGAGCCCTAGACTAGGAGTCAGGAGTCCCCGGTTCTGTTTCAGGCCCTGCTACATCTTGTTCCAGTATCCAGCAATTCAGGAGGTGAAGAGCATGGGCTCTGGAGTCACACTGCTTGATTTGGAACCACAGCAAGGCTTTTTAGTCTCGGGCCTCGGTTTCCTCATCTGCACAAATGGAGACCAAAAAACTACCTACTTCATAGGGATGTTTTCATGATTGAGGAGATAATATATGTAAAGTGCTTGGCATAGCACCTGACCTCATGGAGAATATGCTATGCTAAGTGCCCTGTTCTTCTGTTTCCCTTCTGTTAAAATGGGAATAAGAAATATATATCCCTTGAAGGCACTGGCTAATGTAGCTTGCCTTTTTTTCCAGCACTTACAGGCTGCTGGCTTACCTTGGACTCCAGTATATTCAGATTTGAATCCTGGTGCAAACTAGCTATGTGCCCTTGGTCATTTACTTAACCTCTCTGAGCCTCGGTTTCCTCATCTGTAAAGTGGGGACAGCAATGGTACTGCTCCACATAGGGATCTTGTGAGGATGGATTGAACAAAACAATGCAATTCATGTAAAGTCATGTAAAGCCTGGCCCTGAATCTTGCAGATAGGAAATGCCCATCATCACTATAGTCATCACCAACATCACCAGTGTCATCACGGTTAGCACTAAGGACTTGAACTCTCCCAAGACCCCAATTTTTTGCTACTGCCCTGGGCACCAGAGTCAGAGTCCTGTGGGATGGTTTCCAGAGATGTCCCTTCCAGGCCCCGCCTGGCCCGACTGGTGGTTTGTCCTTTATAGCCCAGAAGCCAAACTTGGAGTGTCCCCAAAGCCAGCCATCCCTAGCCTTGGGCCTTGCAAAGCTACAGTGCCATTCACTGCCTTGCGGGAGAAAGCCCAACAGCACTCTCCCAGAGGCATTTTTTGTTTTTAAAACTCCCGTGTTTATAGAAAAGCCACAAACTGCCAAACGTTAGAGACTTTCTCGCCAATCACTACATCCTCACAGCAGGCTTCTGGCTGGCAAGAAACTTAGGCGAAAAAGGGCCTCACCTGAGATATCTTGCCTTATTTTCAAAAGCAAATCGTCCCAGAAATTCCTTCATCACAGGTCACTCACAGAGTCTCAGCCTCGTGGAAAAATTGGAGGTTCCTCTGGCCCATGGAAAAAATTGAAGTTCTTAATTGAGATTAAAAGTCCTGGCCTGGGTGTGGTGGCTCATGCCTGTAATCCCAACACTGGAAGTCTGAGGCTGGAGGATCACTTGAGTCTAGGAGTTTGAGAACAGCCTGGGCGACATAGGGAGACCCCATCTTTACAAAAAAAAAAAAAAAAGAAGAAATTAGCCAGGTGTTATGGTGCACACCTGTGGTCCCGACTGCACAGGAGGCTAAGAAGGGAACATCACTTGAGCCCAGGAGGTTGAGGCTGCAGTGAGCTATGATCACATCACTACCTTCCAGCCTGAGACCCCCCATCTCAAAAAAAGAAAAAGCCCACAAAAAACCTGAGGTGCTAGATGATCTTGTGCCATTTGCTTCTCCTCTCTGAGGCTGTTTTTCTACCTATAAAATGAAGGAGCTAGCCTGGATGAACCTCTGCAGAGTCCTCCAGCCCAGATGTTATGGCAGTTTATAGACATCAACAAAAACTTAAGAGCTTTTCTGTACTGATCATGTACCCAACACCTGAGTTTATAGCATCTCTAATCCTTCCAGCAACCCTCAGTCGGGTAAATCATGATGTTTATTTTATGACTGAAGAAACAAAAGTTTACAGGGGATCAAAGTGGTTGGCCCCAGACTACAAAGTCAGAGACACAGCTCGGATTTGAACCCAAGTCTGTACATGGTCCAAGCCACAGACACTAGAAAGGAGTGTGAAAAATGAACCAGCTAACCTCCCCAGGGAAGCTAGAAGTGTGGCGCATTTCCTGTTTTCTGACTTCCAAGCGAAGGGCGATCATAATGTTGAACTTGGACATTGTATGGCTTCACTCCTATCTTCTCTGCCTTTTTATCAGCCTTGCCTCCCTCAAGATTAGTGAAAGTGAGCCTTGTGCATACCTAGTGCAAAGCCCAGAGCTCTCCAGGCTCCATGGAAATGGCTACAGCAAAATGAACTTATTTGACTTGAATATTTTGGCCACTACCAACAAATGCTCAAAAGTTCAAACATCAGCATTTTCTCCTTTCCGATAATAAGACACTGCTTTATTCAGACATTACATCCAGCTGTGGTTCTCAAACTCTAAAAGGCATGACAGTCACCTGGGCGCTATCACCAGAGATTCCAAATCAGTAGGTCTGGGGTGGGCCCAGGAATCTGCCCTTAATAGGCTCCCTTAGGTGACTCTACTGTAGGAGATTGGACATCATTCAGTAGATATGTAATGGGCACCTACTATGTGCCTGCCACTGTTCTAGGTGCCATGGATAAATTGGTGAACACAACAGCCACCATCTCTGCCCACGTTCTATTCAACACCACTGCTTAGTAAATTTTTGTTGAATGAGGGAGGGAGGACATGGGTCTTGATAAACATAGAGGCTTCCTGCCAGCCACCCACGATTCTGTGATTCTGTGACCCAGGCCAAGGAGCCAGATGCTCATCTGTTTCCCAGCTTCTATCCAGGAGGCAGGGACTCAGGCCAAGAAGAACTAAAGAGCTGCCGGCTTTGTACTGTTCATTCTGAAAGCCATCTCCACCTCCCATTGAATGATAGAATTTTAGAACTGTGGAAGAGGCAGTGGAAAGGTGTTTTCCAGCAGCTTCACTGTACAGGTAGAGGAATGTGGCTGAGGTTACACGGCCCCTTAGTGGCTGAGCCAGAACTGGAAACCAGGACTTCAGATGGTGTGTGGAGCGCTCAGGTGGCTTCCATAGGATGAACTTCTCCTCGGGGCTGATCCTTCAGAATGACATCAGCTAGATGGTAGCATTTGAGGGTCTCAGAGTCGAGGACTGGGGCCTTTGATACTTGAAAACTCATGAAGCAAGGCACTTCTTTGTGTTTAGCAATGTCCTCTTCTTCCTGTAGGGTTAACCTATGAACTCACCAACACATGTGGGGGAAATATTTAGCAGATCACTTTCTGTTTCATAGGCTACAAGTGATTGAAGGTCTTTCAAGTCAATAGGTAAGGGGCATTAGCAGCTATAAAGTCAGCTATTACTGTTTCTCAGTTTTGCAAGAGCTGTTCATTCATCCTCCTCAGCCCCATAAATGACTGCACAGAGCATGGGAGAAAGAAAATTAGATAGGGATAGAAAGGTGTGCTTGTTCCTTATCTACTCCTAGAGCAAAAGATCCTACACAGGACCCTCCTTATGCCCATTTAATAGATGGATAAACAAAGGCCCAGAGATGAGAGAGGCAGTGGAAAGGTGTTTTCCAGCAGCTTCACTATACAGGTAGAGGAATGTGGCTGAGGTTACATGGCCACATTATTTTATTTTCTAGAGAGATACAAATTCTATCAGGTTATTATTTAAATATATATGTACATAAATATATATCATTCTAATGAGTGTGTGTGTATATATGTGTGTATATATATTCATGTATATATATATGTGTATATATATTTGTGTATATATACACACACGCTCATTAGAATGATATATATATGTCAGAACAGCAACATTTAAAGACACAGTCACCTGACATTAAAGGGCAACATAGTATTTAGTGATTTCTAAACTAAATTTAGGATACCTATCAAATAAGACAAGCAGACGGAAAGAATACCTGAGTACCTGTTGTTCTTCATATTTTGTCTTCTACTGGCTATGGGATCTTGGGAAAAGCACTTCTTGGTAAGAGTCATCTTATCTGTCATACCTGACCTAGAGTTTTTTAAATTATATATTTTTATTTAGAGACAAGGTCCCATTCTGTCACACAGACTGGAGTGCAGTGATGTGATCATAGCTCACTGCAGCTTCAACCTCCTGGGCTTAAGTGATCTTCCCTGCTTAGCCTCCCAAGTAGCAAGGACAATAGATATAACACCACCTCCAGCTAACTTATTTATTTATTTTTTTGTAGAGACAAGGTCTCACTCTGTTGCCCAAGCTGGTCTCAACTGACCTAAAGTTTTGTGTGGATCAAATTCAGTTTACACAGGACTATGAGGTTTACATTCATTATCCTAAGTCATCAATAATGCTCCTTTGATGAATTTATCCTGAGTGATCCAAAAGATAGGAAAATGACACCATGATGCATATTCATACTTCGATTCAACAGATATTTCTAGATTCTGTTGGGTACCAGGTACCATGCTACAGGTCTGCAAATGGGGACCATGATGCAATCTTTGCTGTCATGTAACTCGCAGCTCTGATCTCTGCAGTGTGCATGGGAGCACTGCATGTCACCATGCAACTTGGTAGGGTGTAATAATCCCTTCAGTGAAAAAAGCTGGCGGGCCAGAGACTTGAGGGGTTGAGGGACAAGTTAGGAGTTGGAAAAAGAGCCCAGGGGAGGGTGGCATCCCAAGCCAAAACAGTAGAAGTAACAGGAAGGAAATGGAGGAATGCATGGGTTAAAGCCTTATTTTAGAGTGAGAATCAGTGGGTTTTGGCAATAGGTTAGAAGTGGTGGGGGAATACAAGGAAAGGGTCAGGACACACAGTTTCTTGACTGTGTGGATGGTGGATCTTAGAAGAAAGGAAGAAAGAAAGAAAGGAAGACTTTCTTTCTTTCTTTCTTCTTTTAGAAAGAAGAAAGAAGAAAGAAAGGAAGACTCTCAAAGGAGTCTTCCAAGGGAAGCTTTTCAGATGATTAGGAACATCCAAGAGGAGACACCCCAGAGGAGCACACTGATACCAAACAAAAACTTGGAAATAACTTCGACATCTGGCAAAGCAGAACAGTTCAATTCCACACCTAGTGACAGATAGAAACTCATACGTTCACAGAGAACTGTGTCCAAGGATGTTCACCTCAGTACCGTTAATTATGAGAAAAATATAGGGTACTGGAAAAATGAACTGTGGTGAGATCTCACAATGGAATATTAGATAATAGTGAAAATCAGCCGGGCGTGGTGGCTCACACCTGTAATCCCAGCACTTTGGGAGGCTGAGGTGGGCGGATCACCTGAGGTCAGGAGTTCGAGACCAGCCTGACCAACATGGTGAAACCCCATCTTTAAAAAACAAAAAAAGAAAAAGAAAAAAAAAATAGGGAAAATCAATAACATCTACGTGATTCCACACAGATACCTCTCAAAAAGAGTAAATGAGCCAGGTGCAGTGGGTCACGCCTGTGATCCCAGCACTTTGGGAGGCCAAAACGGGCGGATCATGAAGTCAAGATATTGAGACCACCTTGGCCAACATGGTGAAACCCCATCTCTACTAAAAACAGAAAAAGATACACCAATTAGCTGGGCATGGTGGTGCATGCCTGTAGTCCTAGCTACTCAGGAGGCTGAGGCAGGAGAATCACTGGAACCTGTGAGGCAGAGGTTGCAGTGAGCCAAGATCACGCCCCTGCACTCCAGCCTAGCAACAGAGTGAGACTCCATCTCAAAAAAAAAAAAAAAAAAAAAAGAGTGAGACAAACAAGCAACCTAAGGATATGTACAGTATGATGGCATTTATGTAATATTTTAAAACATGTAACATAATACTCTATAATATTGGTCAATACACATACGTGAAGTAAAAGCATAAATATGGGACAACAAAGACACAGATCAATGATGTTAGGAAAGTGAGAGGAGATGGGAAATAGGGCTGGCTGCCTGGATGTGTCACCCGTGCAGTAGCATTGAGACCTGGACTTGGAAAGGCTCTGTGCTCGGTTTAATGCTCTGCTGTTGCTGTCTTGAAATTCATAATGATTTTACTTTTTTTTAATTAAAAAAAATTTTTTTTTGTATTTGTAGTAGAGACAGAGTTTTACCATGTTGGCCAGGCTGGTCTTGAACTCCTGACCTCGGGTGATCCGCCTGCCTCAGCCTCCCAAAGTGCTGGGATTACAGGCATGAGCCACCACACCCGGTTCATAATGATTTTTGAATAGGGGTCCCTGCATTTTCATTTTGCACTGGGCCCTGAAAATTATATAGTCTATCCTGGGGGGCACTTGAGTATATCATGTAGAAGAAAGCTCCGACTTACCCGTAATGTTTTATTTTATTTTTTTAATCTCAAAAACATTTTTATATACCTTTATTTGTTTTAAGAGATAGGGTCTTGCTATGTTGCCCAGGCTGGAAACCCATAGCTATTCACAGATGCCATCCCTCAACTGATCAGCACGGGAAGTTTGACCTGCTCCATTTCAGCCTGGGCGGGTTCACCCCACATTAGGCAACCTGGTGGTCCCCTGCTCCCAGGCGGCCATTATATTGATCCCAAACTTAGTGCAGATACCTAATCAGCATAGCACACTATAGCCCAGAGCTCCTGGGCTCAAGCAATGCTCCTGCCCAGCCTCCCAAGTGAGTAGCTGGAACTATAGGCATACAGCACTATGCCAGGCTCAGGAATAGTTTTTAAATATCAATATTTGTTAAATACGTGTGATATATTGCTGCTTGTGATTTTCTGTATGATTAAAATATTTTATGATATAAAAACTATGAAGGTGTAGTTATGTAAATAATGGTTTACTTACTTGATGAAATACTCTGCAGAAGGTAGAAAGCTACATAAAAGAAATGTTTAACATTGTCTTCTGAAGTCAGCTCCTTAAAAATAGAAAAAAATTAACTTGAGTGAAAAAAGATTTTTTATATATGTATGTATGTATATATATATATATATATATATTTGAGATGGAGTCTCACTCTGTCACCCAGGCTGGAGTGCAGTGGCGCGATCTTGGCTCACTGCAACCTCCGCCTCCCAGATTCAAGCAATTCTCCTGCCTCAGCCTCCTGAGTAGCTGGGATTACAGGCACGTGCCACCGTGCCCAGCTAATTTTTGTATTTTTAGTAGAGACGGGGTTTCAACATCTTGGCCAGGCTGGTCTCGAACTCCTGACCTTGTGATCCACCTGCCTCTGCCTCCCAAAGTGCTGGGATTACAGGTGTGAGCCACTGTGCCCGGCTGAAAAAAGATTATAAAATGTATATTAAAAAGCTACAGCTGTATGCACAAATGTACACATGAAGTATGTATGTTACAGTGACATTAAGTAATGTGAACAAATGAAACATGATTAGGGTGGCAGAAAGAATTTATTTTATTAATAATATTTTCATTTGTGCTATTACAATTTTGCATTTATAATAAACAAAATATTAACTTAAGCATATCAAGAAAATAACTTACTATCTTCTTTCTAAATAAAAACCAACCCCTCTGATAGCTATGTTGCAAATGTGTCATTGAAGTAACAGATATACATTGGAACAGGGACATTCTGGAGACCCAAGTAAGGGGTAACTATGATGGCAGAACTTCAGGACCCCCCACCAAAATGAGCTCTGAATTGGGAGTCCAGGTGACTCTGGCTGGCACTGAACCACAGTTGGACGAATCTTCTCTCCACTCTGAGGCTCACAGTCCCGCTCCGCACAATGAGGGACTTGAACTGGATCAGCTGTCTCGAATCTGCTGCAGACGGGCATCTCCCCAGGGTCTCTTCTCTGACTAGGAAATGCTCTGATTCCCTTTCCCATTTGTGGGAGAAGTCACCTGGGCCATGTGTAGTTTGGCAGCAGAGGTTGTTGGGGGTCAGGATGTTGAGAGTAGAATCCAGGTCAGTAGGCCAGGAGCATTTTACATGGGGAGGAATCTCCTCAGCTTCTAAAGCAGCCAGGAGGACTGCAGAATCCCAGGGATAGGACATGGCACCACAGGCATGGCAAGGTACAGAGAGTATGACATGGTATCATGGGCACAGCATCATGGGCACAGCTTCATGGACACAGCATCATGGGCACAGCATCATGGATGCAGCAGAGCATCATGGGCACAGCATCATGGACACAGCTTCATGGGCACAGCATCATGAATGCAGCAGAACATCACGGACACAGCGTCATAGGCACAGCATCATGGATGTAGCAGAGTGTCATGGGCACAGCATCATGGATGCAGCAGAGCATCATGGGCACAGCTTCATGGACACAGCATCATGGGCACAGCTTCATGGACACAGCATCATGGATGCAGCAGAGCATCATGGATACAGCAGAGCATCATGGGCACAGCATCATGGACACAGCATCATGGATGCAGCACAGCATCATGGGCACAGCATCATGGACACAGCATCATGAGCACAGCATCATGGACATAGCATCATCGATGCAGCACAGCATCATGGACACAGCATCATGGACACAGCATCATGGGCACAGTATCATGGGCACAGCATCATGGGTACAGCAGAATATCACAGTCACAGCCCTAGTTTCCTCAGCTTCCCCAAGAATCCTGACAAGCACCTGAGGGGGAAAAAACCATAAAAGGAATATTCTCTCTTCTGTCAGAGTTGTTTTATTATTTCACTTTAAAATTAGAAATTATTTTAAATTACACCAGTAACACAATTATTTTACCCTTGTATAAAAATTAGAAACAGGCTGGGAGCAGTGGCTTATGCCTGTAATTCCAGCACTTTGGGAGGCCAAGGAGGGAGGATCACCTGAGGTCGGGAGTTCAAGACCAGCCTGATCAACATGGAGAAACCCTGTCTCTACTAAAAATACAAAATTAGCCAGGCATGGTAGCACATGCCTGTAATCCTAGCTACTCGGGAGGCTAAGGCAGGAGAATCACTTGAAGCCGGGAGGTGGCATTCGTGGTGAGCTGAGATCGTGCCATTGCACTCCAGCCTAGGCAACAAGACTAAAAGTCCATCTCAAAAAAAAAAAAAAAAAATTGGAAACAACAGCTGCGCATGGTGGCTCATGCCTGGAATCCCAGCACTTTGGGGGGCCAAGGTGGGTGGATCACGAGGTCAGGAGTTGTCAGGAGGTCAGGAGATCAGCTTGGCCAACATAGTGCAACCCCGTCTCTACTAAAAATACAAAAAATTAACCGGGTGTGGTGGCGGGCACCCGTAATTCCAGCTACTCAGGAGGCTGAGGCAGGAGAACCGCTTGAACCTGGGAGGCAGAGGTTGCAGGGAGCCGAGATTATGCCATTGCATTCCAGCCCAGGCAACAGTGCAAGACTCTGTCTCAAAAAGAGAAAGAAAAACAAAAAGGAAACAACAGAGAAAGGACAAGGTTCTGTGACCATTCCCTTGCTAGAGGTACCCATTGTTAGTGTTTCATGAGTGGACTTCTACACATTTTTCTTTGATTTACACTCATTTAAGTTCATAGAGAAACTCAAGATTTTGTTTGGGAGATTTGGTTTTTATGAGAATGGCATCTTAATGTGACTACTATTTTGTAATTTTCTTCTTAGAGTGTCTTGGAGGTCTTCCTATATCAGTACATATAGCTCTCCCTTCTTCCTTTACATTGCTGCATGGTTTTCCACTGTGTGAGTGTGCCACAAACTTGACTTGTAACTATTAGTCCACCGTGACTCTAGACTTTCATTCTGGTTGTGTGGTCCTGATTGGATCACTAAAGAATACGTAAAGCTAGGGATAGTTTGTTAATAAAATGATGACGATGGATGAGTTCTTTCATTTAAACAATGAAAGCCTATGGAATGCTTTCTTTGAGTCTTCATCGTTTAATACACGATTGAGCCAGATCTACCTACGTGAGTTCAGTGAATAACATTAATCATGTTGCTACATTGTTTGAAATTCATTAATCATTCCTTCATGGACAACCTACTTTGTGGTAGGCACTCTGCCAAGCTTCCTGGGACTGTACTAGCTGTGACTCCTTTGTTGCAATGAACAGAAAACCCTACCCAAATCGGCTTTAACAGATAATATATGGGCTTACATAATTAACACACTAAAGGGAGGGATGCCGTCTGAAGATGTGGATGTTCATCTTTCAGCTGTGCTTTCTTCTGCGTTGGCTTGATTCTGAGTCAGGTTCTTTCCTGATGACAGCAAGATGACATGTTCCGGGCTAAGCTCAAATCTCTTAGCAAGCCCCGCAGAAGAAACTCTCCCAGTTGTCCAGCAAAAATCCCGGATTGATTCTGATTTCATCCATTTGATTCAAATCTCTTATCCATCCCCTGCTCTGATTGATCGGTATTGGGTTACATGCCTACCTCTGAATCCAGGAATCCAACAGTTTGAGATAAGCCCCCAAAACCAGGGTTTCTTAGTAAGGAACCATTAATTTGAATGAGAAAAAAAAAATCCATCTCTCTTTTCACCAATCTCTAACTGAAATTTAGCATTTCTTTTTCTGTTATAAATGTAGCCAACGAATCATGGTAGTATTAAAATTACCAGCCTGGGCAACATAGTAAGACTTCTTCTCTACAGAAAAACTAAATTAGCCAGGCATAGTAGTCCCAGCTACTCAGGAGGCTGTGGTGGGAAGATGGCTTGAGCCTAGGAGGTTGAGGCTGCAGTGAGCCACAATCACGCCTGCACTCTAGCCTAGGGAATAGAGCAATAATTTGTCTAAAAAAATTTACCTATAACTTTGTCACCAATAGAGATCACAGATATTTCATATCACAATTGTCACAGGTATCTTAAAATATCACTTATGTTCAACACTACTTTGAAATTACAGTAGTTATTAGGCCAAGTAAGTGGCTTGTTTTTTATTGTTTTTATACATTTTTGCTGTATCAAAAATTTGTTTTCCTAATAATTTCATAACTATTTCAATATAATTGGCTTCCTTGAGACCACATGTAGTATATATTATACCATTTAAAAAATTAATCCGAGGCTGGGTGTGTTGGTTCATGCCTGTAATCCTAGCACTTTCGGAGGCTGAGGCAGGCAAATCACTTGAGGTCAGGAGTTCGAGACCAGCCTGGGCAACAGGGTGAAACCCCATCTCTACTAAAAATACAAAACTTAGCTGGGTGTGGTAGTCCACGCCTGTAGTCCCAGCTACTCAGGAGGCTGAGGCAGGAGGATCTCTTAAACCTAGGAGGCAGAGGCTGCAGTGAGCCGAGATTGCACCAGTGTACTCCAGCCTGGGTGCCAGAGCGACACCCTGTCTCAAAAAAAAATAAAAATAAAAAATCAATCTGAGGAGGGGTCCATGGGCTTCTATTGTCTGCCAGAGGGGTCCATGGCACACAAAAAAATTTGAATACAAGGTGAAGAATGGGTGTCTCCCCAAAGGGAAAGCAGGTGCCCTTACCAGAGGGAAAGGAGAGTGCTGAGTAGGCAGAAACAACAGATGTCCACTCCAAAGGGACACAGAGATGAGTCTGACATGAGCCTGTCCCCTGAGCTAGTTTGACTAGGAGACCCCTGGAGATGCTGTGGTCAGCCTCTTCATTTTACAGACAGAAAACAACTAAGACTCAAGAAGGGCAGGGATTCACCAGATGTCACTTAGTGAGGGGCGGTGTCAGGACCAGGCCAAGGCTCCCTGACTCTGGACCCGATTATTGTATTCCAGCCTCTTCAGGGTGAGAGGGGAGGGTACAATGAGACCCTACAGTCCAAAAGTTAAACATTGGTATACATGACAAAGAGAAATTTAGAATGTTAAATGCCTACATTAAAAAAGAAGAAAGATCTATAATTCATAATCTAACCTTCTATCTAGACACTGGAAAAAGCAAGCAGAAAAGAAGAAATAATAAAAATTTGAACAGAAACCAACAAAACAGAGACTAGAAAAACAACAGAGGAAAATCAACAAAACTAGTAACTGGTCCTTTGAAAAGATCAACAAAAATTAAGAGAACTTTCATTAGGTTGACCACAGAAAAAAAGAGAAATGACTCATATTACTAAAATAAGAAATAAGGCCGGGTGTGGTGGTTCATGCCTGTAATCCCAACACTTTGGAAGGCCAATGACAGTGGATCACCTGAGGTCAGGAGTTTGAGATCAGCCTGGCAACCACGGTGAAACCTCGTCTCTACTAAAAACACAAAAATTAGCTGGGTGTGGTGGCAGGTGCCTGTAATCCCAGCTACTCAGGAGGCTGGGGCAGGAAAATTGATTGAACCCGGGAGGTAGAGGTTGCAGTGAGCCGAGATCCCGACATTGAACTCCAGCCTGGGTTAAAGATAAACCCTCTGTCTCCAAAAAAAAAAAAAAAAAAAAAAAGAAAAGAAGAAAAGAAATAAAGAAATAAAAGAGGGGGCACTTACAGAAATAATAAGTATCATGAAAGAAACTATGAACAACCAAATAGCAATAAATTAGAAAACTCAGATAAAATGAACAAACTCCTAGAAAGGTGCAAACTATTAAACTGATTCAAGAAGAAATGGAAGTAAAAAGATCGAATTAGAAATAAAAAACTATCCACAAAGAAAAGACCAGACCCAGATGTCTCCACTGGTGAATTCTATCAAACATTTGAAGAAGGACGAATACAATTCTCACAACATCTTCCAAAAAAAAAAAAAAAATAGAAGAGGAGGGAACACTTCCCACCTCAGTCTGCGAGGCCAGAGCTACTTTGATACTAAAGCCAGACAAAGTCATCACAAGAAAAGAAAACTACAGATCAATATCTCTTATGAATACAGATGCAAAAGCAGTACACACGAGGACTTAACCACGGAATTAAATATCACAATGGGAAGATTTGTCTAAAGATGTCTCTGGTTTCTGAAAGATTCCTATCGTCAAAAGCAATAAAAGATTATGGAGATACATCAGATTAAATTTCAGCATGTAAGTATAGTGTGTCCATTTCAGAAAAATATGAAAAGATAACGCATAAGGATTTTTTGTTCTGTAAAGCAGGATTAATAATATATCTTTGGGTCAGGCACAGTGGCTCATGCCTGTAATCCCAGCACTTTGGAAGGCCAAGGCGGGTGGATCACGAGGTCAAGAGTTCGAGACCAGCCTGGCCAATATGGTGAAACCCTGTCTCTATTCAAAATACAAAAATTAGCCGGAAGTGGTGGCCTACTCTGGAGGCTGAGCCAGGATCATCGCTCGAACCCAGGAGGCAGAGGTTGCAGAGAGCTGAGACTGCACCACTGCACTCCAGCCTGAGTGACAGAGAGACTCCGTCTCAAAACAAAAAGAAAAGTCAAGGTCACCCAGTGAGTCTCCCCACATGCCCAACCCACAGGGAACACCATCCTGCATAGCTCAGGAGCAGGTGAATGTCACGACTCTTCCCTGACTTTATTGTTGTCTGGAAGTCCTGAGGCGGTGCTCCATAGCAGAAGCCAAGATTTCCTCCGTCAAAGTAGGTGCAACAATAGAATGAACAAAATTAAACCTGGATCTCCTTTGTGAAGAAAAAGGAGCTGGGGAAAAAAACGTTTTTAGTCACATACTTAAAGAGAAGCTCATGAGATCACTTTGTTATGCAGAAGCTGATTTATCCCAGCGTAGAGCTCAACATTGTGTCTGCCCTTTGGACAAGCCTCCCTGTCCTTGGGAATTTACCCTAAAAATGAATGAGAGGAGCCGGGTGCGGTGGCTCACACCTGTAATTTCAGCCCTTTGGAAGGCCGAGGCAGGTGGATCACCTGAGGTCAGGAGTTTGAGACCAGCCTGACCAACATGGTAAAACCCTGTGTCTACTAAAAATACAAAAATTAGCCAGGTGTGGTGGTGAGTGCCTGTAATCCCAGCTACTCAGGAGGTTGAGGCGGGAGAATCGCTTGAACCCGGGAGGCAGAGGTTGCAGTGAGCCGAGATTGCGCCACAACACTCCAGCCTGAGCGACAGAGCGAGAGTCCATCAAAAAAAAAAAAAAAAAAAAAAATGAAAGGAAGAGAAAAAGCTAGCCAGGTGCCAGGCAGAAACATTCATTGAGGGGGAATGGGGGTGGGAGCAGAGTTTGGAACCTGGAGGAAGGCAGGCCTGTGTTTGAAGCCCTGCTCTGTCACTGTAAAGACCGCGGCCCACAGTCGTGCCCATCCCATGCACACCACATCTCCAAGCATCAGGGTAGGGTCTGTTTCCCTCTCCTTGACTCTGGGCCGTCCTTGTGACTTGTTTTGACCAAGCGAATGCAACAGAAATGACGCTGTGCCATTTCTGGGGCTAGTTCTTAAGGTATCTGGGAGATTCTGCTTTTGCCCTCTAGGAAGCCAGCTATCATGGAAAGAAGTCCAGCTCATCTGCTGGACAGACCACGCAGAGAGAAAGAAAGAGGCCCTGGAAGATCAGAGACCACAAAGGGAGAGAAACTCAACCATCCCCCAGCCATTTCAGCCTCCTCAGCTGAGACACCAGGCCCCAGAATGAACTCATCTTGGATCCTCCAGTCCCGTTGAAGCCAATTTCCTCAGTACCACGTGGAACGAAGATGAGCCAGCCCCACCAAGCCCTACCCAAATTGCAGAAACAAGAACAAATAAATGGCTGTTGTTGCTTTAAGCCACTACATCTTGAGGCAATTTGTTATAGTAATAGATAACAGGAACGCTAGACATTAGCTGTATGAACTTTGGCAAATTATTAAAATAATCTGAACCTCAGTTTCCTTATCTGTAAAATGGAATTGTTTAGTGCTTACAGGATTTGGATGATGCTCAAAGGCTACATAGTAAACATTTAGTGATTTTGTGGAATATATAAGATGACATGATAATATAAAATAATTTTCTGCAGGAGTTGAGTTTCCATGTTACTGGTTAGAGTCTACTGAGTAGAATTGTATGGAGCCATAAGAAATCATAAGCATAAGGTTTACATAAGAACTTAATTCATTAAATAATCTGAAATAAAATTAAATGATGAAAAAACATTTTTTAAAAAGAGTGACACAAAGATAACCATTCTGATTTCAACAATATAAAAAAATCTCTGGATAAATGTTGGAAAGCAATGTGAAGAAATTAAAACTGCTGGTGCATTTGAGTGGTGGACTTAATATAAAAATTTACTCTTGGGCTTCCCTTAATGTTGCTGTCAGATTCTTAATAGCAAATCATTTTCATGCAATTCCCAAATGGGGATAAAGTTTTAAAAAAACATGGAGAGATAAAAACAGTGTTTTTGAATTTAGGTTTGAGTGAAAATGTTCTCTATTCAAATTTCCTTTAATTTGATCTTCATAAAAAATAATTTTAGTGCAATTATTAAATAGAAAAGCTGGTCATTGTGTAATTTATCCAGTGCTATTATAGGCCCAGCAGGGAGCTAAGTGTTTGCATTCCTTTATCTATTCAAAATCCAGAGCTCAAGGGGAGGGCTTCCTACAGTCTTCTTTGATGCTTCCCAGCAGCTTTAAGATGTCAGTGCCATTATTCACCCCATTTACAGACCAGGAAGCTGAAACTCAGAAAAGTTAAGCTGAGGTCCAGTGCAGCGGCTCATGCCTATAATCCCAACACTTTGGGAAGCCCAAGTGGGCATATCTCTTGAACCCAGGAATTCGAGACCACCAGCATAGGCAACATGGTGAAACCCCATATTTACAAAAAATACAAAAATTAATCAGTAGTGGTGGAATGTGCTTGTGGTACCAGCTACCTGAGAGGCTGAGGTGGGAGGATTCCTTGAGCCAGGAAGGTGGAGGTTGCAGTGAGCTGTGATAGTGTCACTGCAATCCAGTATGGGCAACACAGTTTGACCTCATTACAAAAAAAAAAAAAAAAACAGAAAAGAAACAAGGAAGGAAGGGAGGGATGGAGGGAGGAAGGAAGGAGGGAAGGGAGGGAAAAAGAAAAAAAAAGTTAAGCTACTTGCCAAATCGTTCAGCTTGACAGCAGCCGAGCTGAGATTTGAACCTGAGTCTCTCTAGCCTCTCTTTCCACCATTCCTCACTTGTTTGCCTACAGCAGCACATCTGCTCCAAATGCCTGTGGTAATTAAACAGGAGTGATCATGCAAGTTAGCACTGAGAGGTAGCACTCTCACAAAGCAACAGCATCGAGTCAGGGGGCCTGGACTTGGATTGTGACCCTCTATGTGGCTATTCCCACTGGACCTCAGTATCCTCATAGGCTAAATAGGGGATTTGGATAGATACTTGGAAAGCAACACAAACCATAATCCATTGGATCTTAATTTTCATCGATTTTAGTTAGTACTTGAGTCCTCAAATTGTACTAAAAATATACCAATGATACAGATATTATTCAAAGTAGCATTTGGACTTAAAGTCCCAAGATTTCACTTCAAAGATTGGTTCTACTTTTGAGTGACTTTGGGCCAGTGTTTTAGCTCTCTGACTCTCAGTTTCAGACAGTGGCAATCCTAACCTTTCTCACCGATCATGTAGAGCCAGTGAGAGAACCCATGTGAAGGAACTGAGCACTGAATAAATACCTATGTCTTAAATAAAAGACACTGTAATGAATCATCCCTGTAAAATTATATAACATAGAGTTAGCGTAAATCCGTTTTTATGTTTTCTAATCACTTGGCAGTTCTTTCATAGATAGTTTTGTTTGTTTGTTTGTTTGTTTAATGTAAGTTTCCACAAGGAAAGGAAATGGACTTTTGCTCTCACTCTGTAAGATCCTTTGAGACAGGGACAATGTCTGTCTGGTTTCTAGCCATCCTCCCCAGGCCAGCACAGCATCTGGTCCACGTTAGGTGCTCTTTGAGTATGTGACGAATGAATGACAACACGCCCATACCACAGTTCAGAGCCAGGGCGGACATTCCTGTGAATGTTCCTCATAGCCTACTGCCTGCCAGCACCGTTGACTGGGTAGAGTACTCTTTCTCATTTTTTCCCCTATTTCCTGGGCTTACCTCTATGAATGCACTAACACCTTTAAAGAGAAACGTTTCTCTTGTAAGTATGTTTCCCCCATGAGACTCTGAACAAATCAAGGTCAGGGATGGAACTTAATCATCTTGGGCTCATCAGACCTCATAGTAAATGACATAGAGTAAGTCATATGTAAATATTTGTTAAACTGAATTGAATCAATAGAGTTTGGAGATTTCTAACAGCATAAAGCATTGCCTTAAAGTTACACCTATTTTATATTAATAGCAAATAAGCATATGGAAAGATGCTCTATATCATTAGTCATTAAGGGAATATATGTGAAAATTGCTATATGAAAGCACTACACATTCCCTAAGGTGGCTAAATGTTAAAATTGACAATACCAAATGTTCGTGATGTTGTGGAACAACTAGAACTCTCATACCATATTGCCAGGAATGCAAAATGGTATAACCACTTTGGAAAACAGTTTGGCAATTTTTTCCTAATAAAATTAAACATATATCTTCCGTATTACCCAGAAATCCCATCCTAAGTATTTATATAAGATAAATTTTTAAAAATGTCCACACGAGGATTTATATGTGAATTTTCATGGTAGCTCAGTTAACAAAGCCAAAACTGTAAACAACACAAATGTCCTTCCAGTGGTGAATGAATAAGCAAATTGTGATATGTCCATTCATTGGAATACTACTCAGCAATAAAAAGGAACAGACTACTGACACAACAGCATAGATGAATCTCAAATACATTATACTACGTAAACTATTCCCAATTTAAGATCACATAGTATATGATTCCATTCAAATGAAGTTTTAGAAAAGGCAAAATTATAGGGACAGAAAGTAGAGACCAGGAGTGGAGAGAACAGATGAACTACAAGAGAATGCAAACAAACTCTGTGGCACAATGGAAATGATCTGTTGCCCAGGCTGCAGTGCAGTGACACAATCATAGCTTACTTCAGCCTCCGACTCCTAGGTCCAAGCAATCCTCAGCCTCGTAAGTAGTCAGGATTACAGGTGCAAACTATCACACCCAACTCTACGATGGAAATATTCTAAAACTGCATTGCAGTAGTAGTTACATGACTCTATATGTTTGTCAAACTAATTGAACTTTATATTTAAATGGATGTGTGGAAATTATACTTCAATTAAGCTGATTTTAAAAATATATATCTATTTACTCTTTTGTTTGAATGCCTTTGTGAGGTAGTGAATATTCTGTCTCTGGAAAATTCCAAAGACAGGCCAAATGGGTATCTGCCAAGCATATTGTAGAGGGCATTCCTGAGTTGGGCGCAAGCTTAGAATAAATGGAGGTTATGCAATTTAGGGTTATGGAATTTAGGCTTAAAGTCAGTATTATGCATAGTAGAAAGAACAATGGCCCAAGAGTCAGAAGTCATTCGTTAAGTCATTTGTTCATTTACTTGTTCATTGTTTACTGAATACCTACCACATGCCTGACACAGCTCATTGATGTTGAATTAAGCTGGTTTGAGGTGGGTTTCTATAAAATCAAATCTCAGAAGTCCTAACCAATATAAGCCCAGAACTAGGTATTAAATTGGGGGATATGACTATAAGTACCAAAGGAGAAGGTCAATGAGAGGCTTGAGGAGTCAGGGAGACCACCCACTTACCTCCATTGCCACAGCCTTGGTCCAGGCTGTCACCTCCTCTCACCTGGACAAATTACAGCAGCCTCCTCACTGCTCTCCCTAAATCTACTCTAACTGCCTTGGGTCCAATTTATACACAGCAAGCAGAGGGTTTCAGTGGCCACCTGACATCCAGATATGACCCCATTGCTCTCCTGCCTAAAAATTTTTCCATGGTGTCTCATTGCCCCAGATTTAAGTCCAGATTCCTAACATGGCTCAAAGAACCTTTAGTGACATAGCTCTGGATTGAAAGAAGATCAGCTAGGGAAGTGCTGTGGCCTTCCTGCAGGCCAGAGTAGGGAGATGGAGCAGAAAAGGATGAAACGGAGAGATGTTTAGTAAGCAAAACCACCTCATTCTGGCCCTGGCTGTACAACCCAATCCTGTTTCCCAGATCATCCAGCCATGAGTTAAATGATGTCAAAGGGCTCTTTCAGTTCCAGGTTATAAATTTCTGCTTTTTGGTATGTTACCTGGTCTGCCCCTCTGTCTCTTGTCTCTCTGTGTGTCCCTATCACTCAACAAACACCTTTAAGAAAATTGCTATCTGCAGGTATAAGTCACAGATTATAACTGGCTTAATCTGCAGGAGGTTTCACAGTCCATCCTGCTAACATGATTCTCTGCCCAGAGGATCCCAAGGGTCATGTTACTGACCTGAAGTGCAAAAGAAAACCTAGTGAGTGTCCTTTGAAATGGAGAAGTGGAAATACTCTTATAATCATTGATATTCTCCTGGACAATGATCATTCTCTGGAATCTAGCAAAAGGAGTGAGTGGAAGAAGGAATGGCCCAGTCTTTCAGATCTTTCAGATTCTGGGGGTCCA
This sequence comes from Cacajao melanocephalus, assembly GCA_963573385.1. Taxonomy (NCBI): domain Eukaryota; kingdom Metazoa; phylum Chordata; class Mammalia; order Primates; family Pitheciidae; genus Cacajao; species Cacajao melanocephalus. The sequence goes on from CAUYLG010018941.1 coordinate 47,643, forward strand.
AGGCACTGAAAACACTATATGTTTCCTTCTAATCAAGTAGAAAGGTCACTGAACTGGCCATAAATTGATGGGCCACTCAGTCTTGGCTTGACCTTGATCATGCCACTTGACCCCTAGCTCAATTTCTTTACCAACCAGTCAAACACAATAAGGACAGCTCAACCTCATCCGACAGTTCACATTATTTTCAAGTTCACAAGCAGTACATATTGATTAAAGAAAAGTATAAAGCATGAACACACAAAAAGGAAACAAATATTTCTTCATCTCACCATCCAGACATGAGCAGATGTTTTTCTATTTTAACCAAAATGGGATTGCAATTACACATCCCCTTCTGCACCCAATTATTTTCTTTAACAATATATTGTGAACATCTTTCCACGCCATTAAACTTTCTTCTACATTATCATACTCAGCTGTGACTGTAGGCCCATGGTATTCTCCAACTGAGGCCAGTCTTCTATATTTCATGACCCCTAAAAACACACATCCAGTTCCAAAAACACTGCCAGACACTATATTTTACTGAAGACTTTGTGGGCCAAGGAGGAAAGAGTTACACAGCTCAGCATCCAACAAACACCCTCAAACATCCCACTTGACAGCTCTTGATAGTTTTACTTTCCTGCTCTCCCCTGTCTCTCAGAAAACACCCCTAGATCTTCCAGTCCACTTTTCTACCCCATGCAGCAAAACCATAGCCAGGTGGATGCCTCTTGGCAGTTAATTCTTCCTTTTTCATTCATTTGTTTCTTTGATAAACACTGAGCACCTACTATATGATGAGCATTGTTTTGGGTGCTGAGGGGTTGACCATTCAACAAAAGGAGAAAATCTTGGCTTTCATGGGCCTAATTTTTCATTGCTTGTGATTCCATTGAAGGAAGTTTTAGAATTTATTTAATAGTCTCCAATTTGGGGATGTTCTTTTTTTTTTTTTTTTTTTTTTTTTTTTGAGACGGAGTCTTGCTCTGTTGCCAGGCTGGAGCACAGTGGTGCGGTCTCAGCTCACTGCAACCTCCTCCTCCTGGGTTCAAGCGATTCTTCTGCCTCAGCCTCCCAAGTAGCTGGGACTACAGGTCCGTGCCAAACGCCCGGCTAATTTTTGTATTTTTTCAGTAGACACGGGGTTTCACCATGTTGGCCAGGATGGTCTCAATCTCTTGACCTCATGATCCACCTGCCTCGGCCTCCCAAAGTGCTGGGATTACAGGCGTGAGCCCCCTTCTTCACCAAGATTTTACATTCCAAGCCTCAACCAGTATTTCATGTGTTACATTAACCCAGAGCTCAGAGAAGTACAGCGTTTGTTCTTACTGAAAGGATTAAATTTGTGTAGATAGTCAAACTGGATAGTCAGGACTCCAAAATTAAACCTCTAAGGGACAAGAAAACTAATCTGTAAAGAGAGGTATTGGCTGAGCGCAGGGGCTCAGGCTTGTAATCTCAGCATCTGGGGAGGCCCAGACAGGTGGATTACTTGAGCCCAGGAATTTGAGACCAGTGATACCCTCCATCGCTATAAAAATAAATAAATAAATAAGAAAGAAGCATTTATTTCTAATGCATTGAAGAGACAAAATTATGAGGCACAGAAGATCAACAAGGAAACAGAAGTTCTGAATACTGCTATAAATCTGCTAGACCTCATAAACATTTCTACAGACCACTCCAATCAACAGAAGTATAATAAACATTCTCATCTAATGCACATGGAACATTCTTTAGGATAGACCATATACTAGGTCATAAAACAAATTTGAATAAATTTAAAAGATTGAAAAGGATTGAAATCATATATAGTATGTTCTCTGATAACAATGGAGTGATATTAGAAATCAATGAGAGAAATAAATTTGGCAAATTCACAAATATGTAGACATTAAATAACAGATTCCTAAAAAATCATCCAATTAAAGAAGAAATTCCAAGGCAAGTTAGGAAAGTCTTTCCAATCAATAAAAATGAAGACACAATATATCAAAACACTTGGATAAAGCCAAATCAGTGCTTTAAGGGAAATTTACATCTACCTTAAAAAAAAAAAAAAAAAGAGGCCAGGTGTGGTGGCTCACGCCTGTAATCCAAGCACTTTGGAGGCCAAGGCGGGCAGATCACCTGAGGTCAGGAGTTCAAGGCCAGTCTGACCAACATGGTGGAACCCCATCTTTTAAAAAAAAAAAAAAAAAAAGAAGAAAGATCTCTAATCAATAATCTTAAGACTAGAAAAAAGGCATAGTAAACTAAACCTAGAGCAAGTGGAAGAAAGGAAATAATTAAGTGTAGAGCCAAAATTAATGACATAGATAATAGAAAAATATCAAGAAAATCAAGTAAATTAAAAGTTGGTTATTCAACAAAATTAACAAAATTGACAAACCTTCATCTAGATGGATCAAGAAAAAAAGAAAGAAGTCTCAAATTGCTAAAAATGGGAATGAAAAAGGGGACATTATTACAGACCTTATGTAAATAAAATGGATGATAAAGGATTACCAGGAACAACTGTGTGCCAACAAATTAGATAATTTACATGAAATGGAAAAATTCCTGGAAAGCCATAAAATAGCAAAACTGTTTCAGGAAGAAATAGACATCTGAATAGACTTGAAACAAATAAAAAGATTGAATTAGTAATCAAAAAACTACCCACAAAGAAAAGGCCAGAACCAGATTTCACTAGTACATTCTACCAAATATTTAAATAATTCTTCACAAATTTCCACAAAATAGAAGAGGAGGAAGCACTTCCCACTTCATCCTATGAAGCCAGTATTACTATAATACAAAAATCAGAGCAAAACATCACATGAAAACCACGGACCAATATCGTTTATAGTCAGAAAAAGCTCAACAAAATACTAGTAAGCAGAACACAGCAATATATTAGAAGAAGTAGGCACCATGACCAACTGGTAAATGTCCCAGGAATGCAAGATTAACATCTGACAAGTCAATTAATGTAATACACTTTGTCAATAGAATAAAGAACAAAAACCACACGATCATTTCAATAGCTGCAAAAAAGCATTTGACAAAACTCAACACTTCATAATAATAATAAAAAAAAACTCAACAATATAGGACTAGAAGGGACTATTCTTAACCTAATAGAGGGCATCCATAAAAAGCCCACAGCTAAATCATACTCAGTGGTGAAAGACCAAGCGCTTTCCCCAAGACCATGAACAAGATGAGGATACCCATTCCCGTCATTTCTACCCAACACTGTACTTGAGGTTCCTGCCAGGGCAATTAGGCAAGAAAATAAAATAAAAGGCACCCAGAATGGAAAGGAAGAGATAAAGCTATCTCTGATTAATTTACATTTCTGACCAATATCTCTTTGTCATGGTGGACACGAATTAATTCATTTTGGCTCACTTACTAATTGCCTGAAGAGATGCAAAGTTTTGCACTATCTATCAAGAACTTTAGAAAGGCCTGGGACCAGGAGCCATGACTCTTGCCTGTAATCCCAGCACTTTGGGAGGTCAAGGGGAGGGGACCACTAGAGACCACCCTGGAGAGCATAGTTAGACGTAGAGATGAACCAACCAGTTGTGGGGCCTGCCCTTAAGCAACTTCTAGACAGCTTGTAGAGATGAGACCATCCAACATCTATAAAATAAGGTGGAAAGTGACCAGAGTTATGTGCGGGCATAGAGAAGAAGAATCTATTGCAGCTCAGAGGAAAGTTGAGGGGGTCACTTCTAGCTGGGGCTGGATCAAGGGAGGCCTCTAGAGTTGGAGCATCAGAGCTGGGCCTTAAATGTTGACGAAGATTTCATTAAGTTAACAGCATGGCAAGAGCAAGGCTGGATATGTGGTCCCTGAGAAGAAAAAAACAAAACAAAACAAAAAGCCCAAAACAAACAAACAAAAAAAAGAGCAAGCTTGCTCTTCCTAATGGCCCACAGCGTATTCAAGCACCAGGAACCCCAGAGTGGCTGCAGCGGGTAGTGAGTGAGGGAGAGCTGGGAGATGGTCTGTGCAGGTGAACTGAAGCCTAGAATGCCACAGTAAGAGCTGAGGCTTCAGGCTGGAGTGAGGAAGACTTGGAAGGTGTTTGAGCACTGAAAAGACCTGAGCAGATGCCATTCGGATGGGCAGAGTCCTATACTTCCTTCAAAAACTTGCTGCAAAATAACATCTTCTGGAAAGCTTGATAAAATGGAGATCCCAGACTCGGGTACAGGAACTGTTGATTGAGTCATTCTGGGAAGTGGTGTTGGGCGGCTGGGTGATGATAGGGGAGGGACAAGTCTGGTTTTGATCTGTTTCTCGTATCAGGGTTGACCGAGCCTCACCTCATTCAGTCTACGTCCTCTGTCTACTATGCTTGAAAACTGACATCCTTCCACTGTATCAGGGGAGGGAGTGGGAGATAAACAGAGCATGGGGATATTTCTGTGGTGTGATGCATGGGAGGGTCAATGGGGAAATGTTTCCTTCCCTTGGTGACCCTAACCCCAGTGAACCCAGCCCAGCACTCATGGGACTGTGGTCATTCCCTCTCTCCCTCCAGCCTTGTGGGTGCTGGAGAGAGACAGCCTGGCCAACTGGGATGAACTTTGACTTAGTGTTATCACTTTTCCTGAGAAACCCAAAGTGGCCGAGCAATTCAAAGGTCTTTTATGACCAGGAGAACAAAAGTCAGCCCCAGCCATTAGCTATTGATTGCTCCTTGCCACACCTTGAGCAAGATCTTTGACCCGGTTTTACAGAGAGTGAAACTGAGGTCTCAGGGTTATTCCAACAAGCGGCTGTATGATGCCAAGATGTCTTTCTTATCAAACTCTTAGGCAGTCGTGTTCCGAGAGAGAAGCCTTCTAAATTCGCATCCACTAAAGTTGTGGTGCTGGAACCAGGGAGAGAGACTCAATGTCCTGTACTCAGAAGACAGAGTTACACTTAACACCAGGAGTCTTCCTCTCCTGGCAGGAGTACTGATGGCAATCTCTATCAAGAACTTTAGAAAGACCTGGGACCAGGAGCCATGACGCTCACCTGTAATCCCAGCACTTTGGGAGGGCAAAGTGAGACCTTCTGTCTACAAAACATAACATAAAAATTAAAAAGGCCAGGCATGATGGCTCATGCCTATAATCTGAGCACTTTGGGGGGCCGAGGTTGGCACAGGCCAATGTGGTAAAACCCTGTCTCTACTAAAAATACAAAATTAGCCAGGTGCGATGGCAGGCACCTTAATCCCAGCTACTCAGAAGGCTGAGGCAGGAGAATCACTTGAACCCAGGAGGTGGAGGTTGCAGTGAGCTGAGATCATGCCATTGCATTCCAGCCTGGGTGATAGAGGAAGACTGTCAAAAAAAGAAAAAGAAAGAAAGGAAGGAAGGAAGGAAGGAAGGGGAAAGAAAGAGAAAGAAAGAGAGAAAGAAGGAAGAGAAAAAGAAAAAGGTCTATACCCTTTGGTTCAGTAACTCCATGTCCAGGAATCTCTTGAAAGAAATTAATCCTCTCTATGGATGAGTCTGTAGACACAGAGGCGTTCAACATAGAATTATTCACACTAGCTGAAAAGCAAGATTCAACTTCGTCTATGCTAGCAATAGATGAATTGCTAACATTTGTTGAATCTGGCTGTTGGGAAAGCATTTTACCCACACTATGTCCTTAAATCCTCCTTATAGGAGCTCAGTAAGATAGACACTGGTATTGTCCCCATTTTGCAGATATGATAACTGAGGCACAGAGAGGTTAATGCCCAAATTACAGAGCTAGTAGCGCATCAGAGCCAGCACTTAATAGCAATATGAAAAAAAAGCTTCTAGTTGGTCATGGTGGCTCACTCCTATAATTCCAGCACTTTGGGAGGCTGAAGTGGGCAGATCACTTGAACTTAGGAGTTCAAGACCAGCCTGAGCAACATGGCAAACCCCTGTCTCTACCAAAAAAATACAAAAATTTGCTGTGTGTAGTGGCATGCACCTGTGGTCCCAGTTACTCAGGAGGCTGAGGTGGTAGGATCACCTGCGCCTGGGAGGCAGTGGTTGCAGTGAGCTGAGATTGTGCACTCTAGCCTGGGCAACGGAAGTGAAACCCTGTCTCAAAAAAAAAAAAACAAAAAAAAAAAACCTTCTGTTGATACGGTTTTTATTAAAAAAAAAAAAGATAATTGACGTGTGGACGAATCACAATAATATTAAGCAACAATAACAAAAATGACTAGAGATCCTCTCTCAGTACTGGGGGTATGAGTGTTTTGTGACATTTTTGGTAGCAGTCAGGGAGGGGTTGTTTCTACTTTTTGCTACTTTTCACCGTGATATATTTTTATAATTTAGGGGAGAAAATGAACTTATAGGGTTTTTAAAAATACAAATTAAAAATAAGATGGTTCTCAAACAGAGATATTTCAGGTAACAGGTAATAGGGTAGCTATTGGGGACAGCAGGAACCTTGCTGGAGCTTGGTTCCCCAGCAGACCTTGGGAATGATTCTGACTGGCCCACTTTAATCTGACCTAGCATCACCTCAGACGTGTGCGGGGAACAGCAAAGCAGAGAAGCCAGGATGGGGAAAGGCTCGGAAAACGAGCCCCAGGAGGAAAGCTCCAAACCCTTAGTCCTAGACCACGTGGGTGACCCCAGGAGGTTTTTCCAATGGCACATCTGGGCTCAAGGCAGATGGGGGAGCCTGTGTTTCCCTCTTCCCTCTGCAGAGCAGAGATGGGCGGGTGAACATCAATGTCCCTCCAATGACGGCCACACCAGTAGGGACAAGGAGGGTAGTCCAGGGGCTGGCCCACTTCTCAATCTGCATCAGGCTCCCCTAGAACCCGCTGCTCCCTTCTTGAAAATAGACAAGTAATGTTTGTCCAATCTAACATAAAAGCATGAAGAAAAAATTCTTTCGAAAACTTTGTCTACAGTATACTATCAAAGTTTGCTTATAGGGCAAACATAGCTTCAAAACAGCCCCCATGCCCTCCTAGAAGAAATATCCAGAAGCACCCTGCCCCCCCGCCCCGTCCCGTCCTAGTTCTCCACAGGGAGTCCTGAGGGTTGATGGCTTGGCAGGCTGTGCAGGCTACTGAGGACAGCAGGACTGGCAGGGCCCAGGGTCTGGGCCAAGGAGGCTGCAGCGATCAGGGCCAGAGGGGAAGGATCCAGGGCTCCATGGAGGTCAAGGTCAGGCCAACACTGCTTCACCAGCTGCCTACAACCCATGGCTTTATGTTTAAAGACTCAGCTAATTACAGACCTTTTCCAACATGAAAGAATAGATAGCATTGTAGAAAATTTAGGGGAAAGGAAACCATCAGAGAATTAAAAAAAAAAAAAAAGACCATTTTCTGATACCTTTATTCCATTTCAAAATACATTTTATTATAAATATGTTTTCCTTTTGAAAGCAAACTGGAAAGAGGAATGTTCTGTTTTTACTTTAAACATTTCTTACTTGAGTGTGTTAAGTAATATCTGCCTTTTTTACATGTTAAGTAATGCATGTTGATATAAAAATTTGGTAAATAAATAAGACAGAAACAAGAAAAAGGTATTATATTTTATCTAAATATCTTTATGTTTTAGAAATTTTGCTTTTGTGACATAAAGAAAGTGCTCAGGGGAAAAAAAGTCTGGCTCTGAAAGTAAATACATACGACTGGACGCGGTTGCTCATGCCTGCAATACCAGCACTTTGGGAGGCTAAGGTGGACAGACTGCTTAAGCTCAAGAGTTTGAGACAAGTGTAGGCGACGTGGTGAAACCCCATCTTTACTAAAAAAAACAAAAATTAGCCAGGTGTGGTGGCACGCGCCTGTAATCCCAGCTACTCTGGAGGCTGAAGCAGGAGAATTGCTTGAACATGGGAGGTGGAGGTTGCAGTGAGCCAAGATCGTGCCACTGCACTCCCGCCTGGACAACAGAGTGAGACTCCATCTAAAAAGAAGAAAAGAAAAAAAGTTATACATACTACCACATAGAAAAGATGCAGAGATGGGTCAATGGGTATATCTGTTTCCTTCCCTTTCTCTCCTGTCTAGTCACCCAGTTGCCCTTCCCGAGGAAAACTATTATTGCTGTTTTTCAGTCATTTTGGTAGAGAGTATCTTTACATTTGCAAATGTATATGCAAACACTTTTTGGTAGGGAGAGACAGGATCCTGTTCTACCACCCAGGCTGTAGTGCAGTGGCATGATCATGGCTCACTGCAGCCTAGACCTCCTGGGTTCCAGTCATCCTCCTGCCTCTTCCCTGCAAGTAGCTAGGACTACAGGTATGCACCACCACAGTCTGCTAATTTTTGATTTTTTTTTTTTTTGTAGAGTTAGGGTCTTGCCATGTAGCCCAGGCTAGTTTAGAACTCCTGGCCTCAAGTCATCCTCTTTCCTTGGCCTCCCAAAATGTTAGGATTACAGGCATGAGCTACCAAGCCTGGCCTGCATGCACTTTTTAGTAATTTTGTCTGTATGTGTAGGAGCATGTGTGTGTGTATGTGTTTGTGTGTATAATTATACTAATTGTTACTCTCTATCCTAAATCTTGCTTTTTAAACAATATATCTTAGGGATCTTCGCATAGGATATGTAAAGAGTTCTGTTGGTTGCTGACCTCAATCCTATTAACCTAAAAGGTCCTTCTTGGTGTCTAACCAGAAACCCATACAACCCCGAGTCTGACACTAGCAACATGAAGTAATGAGAGGGATGAGGAAGCCGGGGTTGGGCTTAAGGACTCCCTTTCATCCTTTCCCTCCCTCCCTCCCTCCTTGCCTCCCTCCCCGCCCCCTCCCTGCCTTCCTTCCTTCCTTCATCTTTTCTTCCTCCCATCCCTCCTGCTTCTTGCCTTCTAAAATGGAAACAATTCACTATGGTTTTTATTCACTCTTATTATTAATGCAAAACATGCTTCTTATAAAGTATTAAGATTGTATAAAAAGAAAAAAAGGAGAGTGAAAGTCACTCCTACTGTTACCCAGAAATAATCACTGTTGACATTTTATTGTTCATCCTTCCAGTTATTTTTCTGGAATACCCACAACTATTTTTCACCATTTTAACCATTTTTAAGTGCACTGTTCAGTGGCATTTAGTGCATTCTCAATGCTGAACAACGAACACCACTATTTAATTTCAGAATAATTTCATCACCCCAGAAGGAAATCCCATACCCACTGAAGAGTCACTCTCCATTCCCCTCTCCCACCAGCCCCTGTCAACCACGAATCTGCTTTCTAGCTCCGTGGATCTGCGTATGCTGTGTGTTTCACACGAACAGAACCATACAATATATGATCTTTTATGTCTCACTTCTTTTACTTAGCATAAGTTTTTTTGTTTCGCTTTGTTTTTTATGGAGACGGAGTCTCGCTTTGTTGCCCAGGCTGGAGTGCCATGGCGTGATCTCGGGTCACTACAACCTCCGCCTCCTAGTTCAAGCGATTGTCCCGCCTCAGTCTCCTGAGTAGCTGAGATTACAGGCGTCACCACCAAGCCAGACTAGTTTTTGTATTTTTAGTAAAGAGGGGGTTTCACCATGTTGGCAAGTCTGGTCTTCAACTCTTGACCTCAGGCGATCCACCCACCTCGGCCTCCCAAAGTGCTGGGATTACAGGCATGAACCACCATTCCTGGCAGGAATAATATTTTCAGGGTTTTCTTTTTCTTTCTTTCTTTTTTTTTTTTAGAGACAGGCAGTCTCTCTCTGTCACTACTCAGGCTGGAGTACAGTGAAATGATCATAGCTCACTGCACTCTTGACCTCTTTGGCTTAAGTGATCCTCCCACCTCAGCCTCCAAAATAGCTGGGACTACAAGCGCATGCCCAACTAAATAAAAAAAAAGATTGTAAAGACAGAGTCTCACTATGTTGTCCAGGTTTGTCTTAAACTTTTGGCCTCAGGTGATTCAGCCTCCCAAAGTGTTGGGATTATAGGTGTGAGCCACTGGGCCCATCTGTTTTCAAGGTTCATCCATGCTGTAGCATGCTTCAGTACTTCATTCTTTTTCATAGCCAAATAATACTCCATTGCATGGATAGACCATATTTTGTTTATCTATTCATCAGTTGAAGGACATTTGGGTTATTTCCACCTTTTGTCTATTGTGAATAGTGCTGCTATGAACCTGTATGTATAAGTTTTTATTTGAATACTTCTTTGCAATTCTTTTGACTATGTATTTAGGAGTGAGACTGCTACATCAAATGATCATTCTATCTTTAACTTATTGAAGAAATACCAAACTGATTCCCACAGTGGCTACATCGTTTCACATTTCCACCAGCAATATAGGAGGGTTCCAATTTCTCTTCCATTTCTCATTCATACCAAAACTTGTCATTTTCCTTTTGTGTTTTGTCTTGTTTTGTTTTATTATAACCAATCTAGTGGGTATGAAATGCTATCTCATACCTACATTTTTGTGGTTTTGAATTGCATTTCCCTAATGACTAGTGACATTAAACATCTTTTCATGTGCTTGTTGACCATTTGTACACCTTCTTTGGAGAGATATCTATTCAAGGCCTTCGCCCTTTTTTTTTTTTTTTTTTCACTCAGAGGGTACATGTGCAGGTTTCTTATGTGAGTATTTTGTATGATGCTGAAGTTTGGGTTTCTATTGATCCCATCAACCATAGAGTAAACACAGTACTCAATAGGTAGTTTTTTATCTTTTGCCCTTCCACCCCTCCTCCCTGCTTTTGAAGGCCCCAGTGTCTACTGTTCCCGTTTTTGTCTCTGTGTGTAATCCACGCTTAGCTTCCACTTATAAGTAAGAACATGAGGCATTTGGTTTTCTGTTTCTGTATTAATTTACTTAGGATAATGGCCTTCAGCTGCCTCCATGTTGCTGCAAAGGACATGATTTTGTTCTTCTTTATGGCTTTATGGCTTTGCCCTTTTTTTTTTTTTTTTTTTTTTTTAAGATGAGGTGTTGCTCTGTTGCCAGGCTGGAATGCAGTGGAACCACCTCGGCTCACTGCAACCTCCGTCTCCCTGGTTCAAGCGATTCTCCTGCCTCAGCCTTGAGTAGCTGGGATTATAGGAACCTGCCACTGTGCCCAGCTAATTTTTGTATTTTAAGTAGAGATGGGGTTTCACCATCTTGGCCAGGCTGATCTTGAACTCCTGACCTTGTGATCCACCCCCCTCGGCCTCCCAAAGTGCTAGAATTACAGGTGTGAGCCACCGTGCCCAGCCTTGCCCATTTTAAAAATTGAGTTGTTTGTGTTTTTCTTGTTGAGTTGTACAGGTTCTTTCTATATTCTGGATACAAGGATCTTAACCGATATATGATTTGCAAATATATTCTTCCATTCTGTGGGTTTCCTTTTGCTTTTTTGATAGCATTCTTTCATGCACAAAAGTTTTTTATTTTGATGAAGTTCAATTTATCTATTTTTCATTTGTTTCTTTTGTTTTTGGTCTAAGAAACTGTTGCCAAACCCACGACTATAAAGCTGTTTTTTTCTTAGAGTTTTGTAGCATTAGCTCTTACATTTGGAATTTTATTCATTTTGAGTTAATTTTTGTATATGGTATGTGGTAAGGTCCAACTTTATTCTTTCGCATGTGGATATTCAGTTGGTCTAGCACCATTTGTTGAAGAAATGCTTCTTTCCCCCATTGAATGGTCTTGTCACCCTTGTTGAAAATCAATTGACCATAGTTGCATAGGTTTATTTTTGAATTGTCGATTCTATTCCATTGATCTATATGTATGACTATCCTTATGCTGGCAGCACATGATTTTGATTACTGTAACTTCATAGTAAGTTTTGAAATTGGCAGGTGTGAGTCTTAACACCTTGTTCTTCTTTTTTCAAGATTGTTTTGACTATCTGGGATCCCTTGCAATCCCGTGTACATTTCAGAGTCAGCTTTTCCACTTCAGAAAAATGGAATCTGTGGGACTTGGGGAATTTGATAGGGACTGCATTGAATCTGCATGTTGCGTTGGGGAATATTTTGTCTTAACAAAATCAAATCTTCTAAGACTCTGCTTTCAGGGATCATTTCTGTCGTTCAGTACCAGAGAAGTTTCTCTGAACGTGTAGAGCACTGGAAACCAAAAGGAGGAGGCAAGCATTCTGCCCTGAGCACGCAGCCGGCTCAGAGCGTTGTGCTGCTGCGGCTGCCACCTTCCATTGATGGTCTTTCTTCTCTTTCTTCAGGAGAGTAAGAAGGAGAGGACGCAGTCTTAGTGGTTCCCATAAAAACAAACAAATTAAGCATAGAAATTAAAACTGAATTTAAAAAGTGAGTCTTCTAACCCATGAACAAAGAATGTCTGTAGCGCTTCCCTTCCGCTGCCGGATTTTGACGTGCCGTCTTTGAGCTTTGGGTCTCTTCCCAAGCCGGCGCTCACCAAGGAGAAGGCCATGTTCAGTTCGAGCGCCAAGATCGTGAAGCCCAAAGGCGAGAAGCTAGACGAGTTCGAGTCCAGCATCTCCCAGGCTCTTCTGGAGCCGGAGATGAACTCAGACCTCAAGGCTCAGCTCTGGGAGCTGAATGGTACGGCTGACAAGGAAACTGAAGCTGGTAGCGATCGGAAAGCTATCTTAATCTTTGTTCCCGTTCCTCAACTGAAATCTTTCCAGAAAATCCAAGTCCGGCTAGTACGCGAATTGGAGAAAAAGTTCAGCGGGAAGCATGTTGTGTTTATCGCTCAGAGGAGAATTCTGCCTAAGCCAACTCGAAAAAGCCGTACAAAAAATAAGTAGAAGCGTCCCGGGAGCCGTATTCTGACAGCTGTGCACGATGCAATCCTTGAGGACTTGGTCTTCCCAAGCGAAACTGTGGGCAAGAGAATCCGCGGGAAACTGGATGGCGCCGGGCTGATAAGGTTCAGACAAAGCACAGCAGTGCAATGTGGAACACAAGGTTGAAACTTTTTCTGGTGTCTGTAAGAAGCTCACGGGCAAGGATGTTAATTTTGAATTCCCAGAGTTTCAATTGTAAACAAAATGACTAAATAAAATACGTATTCACAGTAAAAAAAAAAAAAAAAAAAAATCTGTATATTTAGGTCTTCTTTCATCTATTTTAGCAATGTTTTAAAGTTTCCGTAAACAAGTCTTGCACCTTCTTGGGTAAATTTATTCTTATGTACTCTGCTGTTTTTGGTATTATCCCACACAATTTTTTGAACCAGTTTTTTAAAACTTATCATATCATGAACATCTTCCCATGTTAATGGTATAAAGGGCAAAAATTATTTTATGGCCCTTTATAGATATACTGCTTTTTTCTTTTTCTTTTTTTTAATTTGAGACAAGATCTTACTATGTTGCCCAGGCTGAACTCTAACTCCTGGGCTGAACAGATCTTCCCACCATAGCCGGGATTATAGACATGTGCTACCAGTCCAGCTGTACTACAGTTTGCTTCAACAATCCCTTATTATTGGCTATCTTGGTTATTTCAAATTTTTAACTGTCTGAAATAAGGATTCAGTGAGTTTCTTTACAATGTACATCTTTGTACACTTATCCAATTATTTCCTTTGGATAAACTCCCAGAAATGAACGTATTAGGTCAAAGGAGAGGAATATTTGTCAAGCTTTGATGAACGTTGCCAAATTTTCCTCCAAAAATATCAGACCAACACCCACTCTGAATAGTAGTGGATGGGGTTCCTCTTCTTCACGCAGGATTCAAATTGCTTTTACCCAATCTGAAAGGGGAAAACAGGAGCCCCGACATGCTCCTTCACTGGGCAGAAACTTTGAACAAGACAATGGCAGTCCCAATCAATAGAGATGTCTTCTTCTTAGACCTAAAAGGGCCCTTTATTGGAATTTTTACTGCAAAGATAATTTGTCTGGATTCGTGTGTGTGTGTGTCTTTTATTTGTCTCTTTCTCCCTCTGGACTGCAAGCTGCATGTGGCCAGAGGCTGTATCTGGCTTGTTCACTGTGTATGCCCAGTGTCTTGTAAAGTGTCTGGCATAAGAAAGTTCTCAGAAGATGTAAGTTATCTTTAAGCTGGGGGACAAGACGGCTTACCAAAAGCTAAAACTCCATGAGGGTAGAAATAGCATCTATCCTTTCCTTTTGTGTCTCTAGTGCTAGGACAGTCTCTGGCACATAGTAGGCTCAGTAAGTATTTGTTGAATGAATAAACAAAAGTGACTGGCTCCAGAGAGTCAATGGTGGTAGCAGATCTGAAGTTTCCTAGTTCAGTGCTATTTCTGCCTACTGTACCCTCTTTCTCAGTTTTATTCTAACGTTTGCACTTTTTCTGTGTTTACGGTCCCTTGGTTTCTGTGCTTCAGCAAAACAGCCACATATATACTGCCCAACAGAGAAGCACAGGAGATTACCTGGCAGTAGCTCCAAGTCCCGGCTAATACCCTCAAGTGATTTTCCAATGGCAAGGACCAGGAAGGGAATTTCCCCATGCATGCCCAGCTCTGGAGCATCTGTGCCCCCTTGACTTGGATGCTATTCTGTGGGCTGGAGTCAGCATGAAGCTATTTTTGACTAAGTGGCTACCTAATCTTACATAACCCTGAGCGATTCAGGCCAAGGTCACTCGGCTTAGCACATGAAAGATACTTCAGAGACCAGTGATTCCCCTTTGCATGAGTCCCTCCAGAGAAGCAGAGCTCGGAAGGTAGTTTCCATGATCATGGCTCTGGGCCTCCCTAGCAAAGCCCAGCTAGGACTTTCTGAACGCAGCCCTGCCTCTGCAACTTCTAAAAGAATCCCCTGCTGGGCACCGTGGCTCACGCCTGTAATCCCAGCACTTTGGGAGGCTGAGGCAGGTGGATCATGAGGTCAGGAGTTCAAGACCAGCCTGACCAACATGGTGAAACCCCGTCTCTACTAAAAATACAAAAATTAGCTGGATGTGGTGGCGTGTGCCTGTAATCCCAGCTACTTAGGAGGCTGAGGCAGGAGAATCATTTGAACCCAGGAGGCAGAGGTTGCAGTGAGCCGATATTGCACCACTGCACTCCAGCCTGGGTGACAGAGCAAGACTCCGTCTCAAAAAAAAAAAAAGAATTCCCCAAGTGTCTCATTCTCCAATATTGCTGAAACATGAGTGGAATTATGAACCCAGGTTGGACACCTACGTCTGGTACACACACACACACCCAGTCCTGCTTCCTCCTTTAATGTGGAGATGCAGGAGCTGAAGATACTTGAGATGGCCCATGGATGAAGAAGATGTGTATCTCTCCTATGAAGGAAGTGCTAAGCCCACATTTTAATCTCAATTTTGTTTTATTGGAAAGGAAATAGAATAGCATTCAAGGCCCTCTGGACTCTAATCTCAAATGTCCTTCCTATGTCATCAGCAAGCCCTTAGCTAAAAGCCTGACATATGCTAGATGTTCACTACCTGTTCAGTGGATGAAATTCATTGCCTCATTGCTCATAACTCCTGCCACTCCTGACCACCAACTCCAGGTCCTGCTAACGAGCTCTCTGCCCCTCTGCATGTGCTGTCTTCCCCATCTGATAAGCCCTTCACAGCATGCTATATGTTTGTGGCCCAGCTCAAAGCCCAATGCCTCGAGACCAGCTTTACAGAGCGCTCTAAACAGACCCGGTTGTCCTCTGGTCTATATTTCTCTAGCACATTGCTCACACTTCTGTTTTGAGCTTCTTGGAACATAACTGGTTACGTATTCATCACAATCTATATTCCACCAGACTGTGAGCTCCTTGGGGGCAGGGTCTATCCCTTAGTGGTCATTGTATCTCCAGCACGTATTGCTGCCTGGCACTTACTGGGGGCCCTGCCAACAACCATTTGTTGGATGGATGGATGCCTGGAGACACTAATGAGGTCTGCAGTTCACAAAATCACTTGCATTTCAACTCCAGCGTGGGCTGGCTGAAGGAGAGAGATGTGAAGAGAGCCGCTTGAGTGGTTGTTTCGCATACTCATGGAGTCATTATAGCTCTTCTGTCTTTAAAATTTTTTTGGCCAGGCGTGGTGGCCCATGCTTGTAATCCCAGCATTTTGGGAGGCCGAGGCAGCTGGATCACCTGAGGTCAGGACCAGCCTGGCCAACATGGCGAAACCCCATGTCTACTAAAAATATAAAAATTAGCCAGGCATGGTGGTGGGCACTTATAATCCCAGCTACTCGGGAGGCTGAGGCAGGAGAATCACTTGAACCTGGGAGGCAGAGGTTACAGTGAGCTGAGATCACACCATTACACTCCAACCTGGGCAACAAGAGTGAAACTCTACCTCCAAAAACAAAAAATTGTTTTGCTCTCACAATTAATTGGTGTTCATTGTAGAAAACACAGCACAGCAAGAAAACAACTCTGAACATTTTAGAATATCTTTTCAGACTTTATTTCCCCTATGCACTGCCCTTCTGCCATTTCTTTACAGAAATGAGACCTCACCTTGGATAAGCAGGGCTGGGCTCAGCCTGTTCAGGGAATGCAGAAGCCTCCTGAGCTGAGGCTTGAAGGATGCATGCTGGTAAGTACAATGGATGAACAATATCTCAGTAATGAAACTGGGATATCGTTTTGTTAACCATCTCACTTAACAATAGGTGGAGGATAACCAAGATTATCAGCCTTGTGCCCTTTCCCAGAACTGTTCTTCCCTCCTTCTCTGTTTAATTCAAGAACTCCAATGTTAGGTCAAAGAGACCCCACCCCCTGGTCTTAGTTGATTGGTCCAGGGACAGGTCTTGACTCAAGCTGCACCAATCACAGTGCCTGGCTGCCCTGGCCACAGTTGACTGGTTCAGATTTGGGTACTGGAACTAAGGTAGCCAATCCATTTCTTGCTTGGGAGTTCTGGATTGAGGGTTAGAGACAACTTCAGGTAGATGCTTTCCTATGTCTCAAACCTTATTCCCCATTATCCAGTCTCCAGTGAGAAAGCGAGGCTGATACACAGGGAGAGGCAAACACAGCAGATGGAGAGAGGGTCCTGGAACTGCCTGAGCCCCAGACCCCACGTATTCTTTGGGCCTGGCCACACTGTGGTCCTTCCAAATTGTGTTTTCCAACTCTCCTCTAGAATCCATGAGCCAACAAATCCTCTCTTCTGCTCTTCCCATTTTGAGATGGATTTCTGTCACTTGCTACTGAATGGGTCCAACCTAAACCACACACACCGTGTCATGGCCGTGATTCCAAGTGGGTAATGTACATGCACAGCATCACATTTAATGGTGGCACGGTATTGTCTGTCTCCACTTTTAATCAATCTCTTGTTGCATATCTTGGTTATTTCCATTGTTTCACTGTGACTGTGATGAGCAGTGCTGTGGGAAACAGCCTCATAAATTCGTCTTTGCTCCCATGCACTATTTTATCAGAGTGAATTCCTAGAGGTGAAATTGCTGCAGCAAAAGATGTTCATATTTTTAAGGTTTGTGACATGGTTTTTAACGATGCCCTGTGGCTATTCTTTTTTCAGTGTCACTGTCCACACAGTCACTGGACACCTTCATGGGATTAGGTTATTTCAGACTGAATTGGCCTTAGTGAGTTTGACCCTCATTGGTCCTTTGGTGCGGGGAGGGGTGTCCAGGTTTTGTTCCTTTTTTCTTTTTCTTTCTTTTTTCTGTTTTAGACGGAGTCTCACTCTGTCGCCAGGTTGGAGTGCAGTCGCACGATCTCGGCTCGCTGCAACCTCTGCCTCCCAAGTTCAAGCAATTCTCTGCTCCAGCCTCTGGGACCACAGGCGCATGCCACCATGCCTGGTTAATTTTTTTTTGTATTTATTTATTTATTTATTTCTAAACTTGGCCTTTCCCATGTACTTATATATATATATATATATATATATTTTGTATTTTTAGTAGAGATGGAGTTTCACCATGTTAGCCAGAATGGTCTTGATCTCCTGATCTCATGATCTACCCACCTTGGCCTCCCAAAGTGCTGGGATTGCCGGTTCTTTTTTTTTTTTTTTTTTTTTTTTTAGATGGAGTGTCACTTTGCTACACAGGCTAGTGTGCAGTGGTGTGATCTTGGCTCACTGCAACCTCCACCTCCCAGATTCAAGCAATTCTCATGCCTGAGACATGAGGATTATAGGCACCTGCCATCATGCCTGGCTAATTTTTGTATTTAGTAGAGACAGGAGTTTCACCATATTGGGCAAGCTGGTCTTGAACTCTTGACCTCAGATGATCCACCCACCTTGGCCTCCCAAAGTGCTGGGATTACAGGGGTGGGCCACAGTGCCCAGCCCCAGGTTTTGGTTCCAATCTGCCTATAAATGCGCCCAAGTATTCTATTGAAAAAGTAGGTGTGGAGTCAGTTATGGTCATGAGCATTTTCAGGGGATTTTGCAAATCCACAGACAAGTCCCTGAGTGCACAGGGAACACTGAGTCTGACCGGACCTGGAGGTGTGGACAAACGGATGCCCAGCTTCAAGATTATCAGTTTAGTCCAGAGGGCAAGAAAAGCACATGGCCGTGAGGACATGTTTGGTACCAAGTGCTAGGGAGCAGGACACAGGCCAACTGTGGGGGACAAGGCAGATACAGTCCCCATGGAGCTCACAGTCTGAATTAGAAGGCAATGGAGCCCACATCTTCAGCAATTGTGCCTTGTCCCTAGGGTCCCAAGACTGGATGAAAGTGTCTCTGACCATAACATTTGGGTCTTAGACCTCTTGGCTCAGCCCCACTTCAGTGAGAGCCAAACTCCCAGATCTTCATTCTCATCACGGTTGATGCCCTCCCCGGGTTAGCTCAGGCGCCCACACCAGGGCCTGCTCTCTTTTAATGGATAAATATAGCATGTTCCCGTAACAGCACACACATGAATATCTCTCTAATTTCTACATAAAGACACCACATTCCCCTCAGCCCACCCACACCTTGAAGACAAGAATCTTTGTCATAAGATTAAACAGAATGAGATAATGGAAGTGAAAGTGCATTGTAAAAGAGAAAACTGCCAGAATGGTGGCAACTTTTTTTTTAACTTTATTTCTCTCTTAAGCAGCAGAATCTTTATTTTTTTAAATTTATTTATGTTTTTGAGACGGAGTCTCGCTCTGTCACCAGGCTGGAGTGAAGTGGCCTGATCTCGGCTCACTGCAGCCTCCACCTCCCAGATTCAAGCGATTCTACTGCCTCAGCCTCCCAAGTAGCTGGGATTATAGGCATGTGCCACCACGCCCAGCTAATTTTTGTATTTTTAGTAGAGATGGGGTTTCACCATGTTGGCCAGGATGGTCTCGATCTCCTGACCTCAAGTGATCTTCCCACCTTGGCCTCCCAAAGCGCTGGGATTACAGGCATGAGCCACCGCACTGGGTTTTTATTTTTTTAATGAAGTCTCACCAGACACCTTTCTGCTCCCAGGATGTCGCCTTTTGGAAACATCTCAAATTTTACGTGTCCAAAACGAAGGCCTTGGGTTCTGCCAGCCTCTTCAAAGCTCCTCCTCCCCTACCTTCTCCATCTTAGTTCTGATACCTCCCAGGTGCTCACGCCAGAAGCGGAGAGGCAGTGCTGATGGCTTCACCAGCTGTTCTCCAACATGTGTCCCTGCTCTGTCCTCAAGTCTCCATGACTCCCACCTTCCATCTAACCAGCCATCATTCACCTGGATTCTTCAACAGCCCCTACCTTGTCTCCCCAAGACTGCATCTGCCCCCTTTCTAGTTCAACACTCACATACTGGCCAGAACGGAACATAACGAGAGACTCGTGCACAAATCATAAATGTTCAGCTTGATCGTTTTGTCTAAATGGAACATGCCCATATAACCAGCACCCAAATCAAGAACAGAGTATTACCAGAAGCCCACCTGATGCTCCTTCCTTATCTCACCAGAGGCAACCATTATCCTGACTTCTAACCCTATAGATTAGTTTTGCCTCTATTTTTGAACTTTATATACATGGATTCATATCATGTATGCTGTTTTATGTCTGCCTTAGCCCACTTATCATTATGAGATCCATCTATACCGTTGTGTGACGTTATAATTTATTCATTGTCATTACTGCGTAGTGTTTCACTGTGTGATTCTGTCAACATTTATTCAGTCAAGCACTGAGAGGCATTTGAGTGGTTTGAGGTTTGGGGCTATTACAAAGAGGGTAGTTGTCAAAATTCTGATCTTTGGTGCACGTAAGTTTGCATTTCTGTTGGGTACTTACCTGCCTGGGAGTAGAATTGCCATAATGTATGCACAGGTTCACAAAGTGACATATACATATATACATATATTTTGGAGATGGAGTCTCTCTCTCTTGTCACCCAGGCTGGAGTTCAGTGGCACGAACTCAGCTCACTGCAACCTCCACCTCCTGGGTTCAAGTGATTCTCCTGTCTCAGTCTCCTGAGTAGGGATTACAGGTACCCGCCACCACAACTGGCTAATTTTTGTATTTTTAGTAGAGACTGCGGTTTCACCATGTTGACCAGGATGATGTCGCTCCCCTGACCTTGTGATCCACCCACCTCGGCCTCCCAAAGTGCTGGGATTACAGGTGTGAGCGCCTGGCTAAAATGTTTTCTTTTCCTTTAATTTAATGTCATTGTGCCACCCAATAAGGGGAGTGAGACACAACTTAACAAAAAAGATGCATTCCAGATGCAAACAAAACACTTAATAAACTCTTAATATACTTAAAAATAATGGAAAATGTATTTATAAATTAATAAACAAATGCCTAATAAAAATAATTATGTTAATATATACATGAAAAATATTGCCATTAATATCAATAGGTTTTTAAAAATTGTCTGTAGAACTGATCAGCAATTGAAATGCAATCTTTCATAATAGCTTTCTAAGCACATGGCTATCTTGCATGGGATTTATTGGAGTTAGCTTGAAAATTTATGTCTGAATATGCCTATAAGCACTTACCAAATCTATTTGCACACTAGCTGTCTGATTTAGAAAAGTTCTCATTCTTAGAAGCTTACATTACATGCAGTACAGAACTCTACAAGTTCAATAAAAAATTCTCACAGTCAAAGTAGTTATAAATATGCCATTGTGAAGTGGACCTGGGATACTGATTGATCTCGCATCTAAGTTCACTTTTTTTGGTTGGAAAATAAAACAGCCTACTACACATTGAAACCAATTCATTAATCATGAAGTGATTCTTATACTTTTCTGAATCCTAGACCCCTTTCAAAGGTGTAAGCTATGCATCTCATCCCTAGAAAAATTCACATATGCAAAAACTTTTGCATACAAATTCCATACAGTGTCTCCTCTGGTCCTCTGACCCTAAATTAATCTATTGCTGGCATGGAAAGATTGCCGACAGGCAAATATTCCATAGTTCTAAACAGCCAATAAAGTAGTCACACACACAACTGCTTCCCTTTTTTATGCCCTAGCTCTATCATACCAGTTTCCTGGTTGGTGGGTAAAGATAGATCCAATTAAGGGAGTTAGTCCTCTGTAACCACTGAATAAGTCAGTCCACAGCGTATATCCACTAGCATCCACTGCTAATATAATACTAATGCTCTTAAATTGAAATTTTATAATAAAAGGAATGAATTGATGCATGTTATGGAAAACAATAACCCCAATTCACTAAGCAATTAAAAGAAAAATGTAATAGACTTACATATAATGTAAGATAATATAAAGTCCATGCTTTATATTACTATACTCATGTATTTTCATCCATTGATTTAACAGTGCTATTGAACATCTATGTGCCTGGCACTGTGCTAGGAACCCCATGATGATCGACACCTAAGGATCTTACAGTGTAGAAAGGAAGACACAAGTCAGTAACAGATATAAACAAGAGAATACATGATAAAACAGGGCTAAGTTCAAAGAAATCAGAGAAAGGGATTGGTTTTCAAGGCAGGTTTTGAGCAAAGCTCAAGACAAAGCTGAGTCCAAAAGGATCCCGAAGGGAAAAAAAGCATTCTAGGCCAAGAGAAAACTAAGTACAATGACCTAGAGAAGAAAGGAAAAGGCAAACACAGAGGCTTTCAATGCAGAGAAGCAGAGTTCAGAGCAGGAGACATTACATAAAATGAGTCTAGAGAGATGGGCAGAGACAAGATCATGAAGGGCCTTGTATACCTTGCTAGAGTTTTTGGACTTCATCCTGAGAGACCATGGTAAGGCATTAAAGTGATTTTAGCTGGAAGGCGATCAGATGGCTGGAATAGAACAGTAATTCTCAAAGTGGAGTCCACAGAGCCCTGGGGGGAATGGGTTTCAAAGATCTTCAGAGCATCTGTGAAGTCAAAACTATCTTCATAGTAAGACATTGTTTACCTTTTGCACACTTATTCTTTTAAACATGTAAAGTTTTCCAAAGCCTACATAATTAGTGATGACATCATTGGTCTGTTCTGATGGCTCATAGAATATGTGCTATGTTATTCAAGAGTAACATTTTATCCTCATCCAAATGAAATAAAATAAAATAATAACATTTTAAAAGGCAAGCTTTAAGAAATTCTCAGTTTTAATTTCTATAAATAAGGTAAAAATATGTATCTATATATAACCCATCTAAACAAAGCTCTTTGGCACCTTCAATAAATTTTAACAGTGCAAAGGTTACCTGAGACCAATAAATTTGAGAACTGCTAAATTATGGTTTTACTCCAGCTGTACTGAATGAAACAGCGAGGTAGGGAGAGAGCAATGTTGGAACAGTTAGGAGGGTCATCCGTATCTCAGGCAAGGGGTGATAGTGGCCCAGATTAAGGCTAAAACACAGGAAGATAAAAAAGAGTGTGAATCTATGATATGTTGAGGAGACAGAATCAACAGAATTTGGAAATTAATTAGGGGCGGGATATAGGAGAGAGATCAAGAAGGACATTTGAATATTAAGTGGAGCCCTCAGAGACAGAGGCAACCTAGGAGGAGCTGCCAGGATTGGAATGAGATTAGTTGTGATGCATTTTGCATCTGTTTGGTAATGTCCAATGGTGAGTTTGGCTGTATGAATAGACAATAGAACAGAGTCTAGAGCCGGACATAGCTAGAAACCTTCAGCATGTAGGTGGCAATTGAGGCCTTTAAAGGAGATGAGATCATCTCCAGAGGACATGGAGAGTGAGAAAAGAGCAAGACTTGGATGCCAACAGGAGTGTCCCAAAGAGGAAGACTCTTCAAAGGAGAAGAAAAAGAAGCATCCTATAAATGTGCTATGGTGAAGTCAAGGTAAGAGTGTTTTAGGAAGGAGGCACAAGTCAACAGAGTAAAACACTGATGAGAGGGAGTCTCCCAGGTCTTGACAAGATGGTGAGACAACCCTTCCCTATAATCAACCCAGGAGAAACTACAGAAGCTAGAAGATGCACAGGCAGAAAGTACCACTGACTCTCTTCCCCATAATCAACCCTGGAGAAACTACAGAAGCTAGAAGATGCACAAGCAGAAAGTACTAATGACATAAAAATGGAGAAAGCCTTGGGGAGGCCAAAAGATGTCATGAGTTGGCAGGGCCAAGTGCAGCCTGGTGCAATGAGCAGCCAGAGACAGCAGTGGGAGAGAGGAGCCCGAGGGAGAGCATTTAAACTTCACGCTAGTCTTCACCTGCATTGCCTTGGAAAAAAAAAATCACAGAAACCAGCAGCAATAGTCCTGTTCCTGTGGTACAATATTCGATATTAGGCAGCCCAAAGCCCAGTGGTGTAGGGAACTGGACTATAACAGCAAGCCTCATTGGCCTCTTAGACATTTATTCCTCTACCTCCTCTCCCATTCAAACCTCCAGGACTGGCAGATTACAAACCAAGGAGATTGACATGACAGGGAAATCTAAGACAGAGGAAATCCTAAGCCTTCCAGAAAGAGTTTATGATCTCCAAAGGGACAAAAATCTGAATGAAATAGTATTTCTCAATACAAATATTAGATGCAAAGAGATAAAGTAATCTTTTAAAATACTGAAAGGAACAACTTTGAACCTTCATAGTTATATTGAACAAATTATTGTATACATGTTATGGTGAAATAAATATATTCTCAGGCTTACAAAGTCCCAGAAAGTTTGCCACAAAAAAACTCATTTTGGAAGCATTTTTAGAGAAAGTACTTTAGAAACATATATATGAAAAAATAAATTCAGGAGAATACTGCAAGAGATATAGGAAATAGGAATGATCAAATAAATGAGAAAAGTGTACTGTCCTCTAAAAAACCAAGGATCAAAGAAAAAAAAATATGACTCAAAATATCAGAAGGTATCAACATAGTGTAGGTATGTAGGGACTGAAAGGATAAAGGAGTCTCATGGGAAAACATAGACAGTACTAAATTAAGAATTTTGTAAAAATGAATAGAATAAGAATGGCATAATTGTGGCAGAGGGGCCAAGAGAAAGCCCGAGAAGTGTCTGATGAAGGATGTTTCTCTTGATTGTTACGATGATCAAATTAGAAAGGCAGTAGGGCCTAAAGTAGATGGCAATGGATTTAAGAAGGAATGAGAAACAAAGAAACAGACAGTAAATATAGAAAGCCATTTTCAAAATTGTAAAGGAAAAGAGAGTAAACAATAAATAGGTGAAGTATTGGAGTTGTGGAAAGTCTTTTCACATGAGAAGGAATTGAGTATTTTTATTTATTTTATTCATCATCAGCTAGTAACAATATTTTATTTATTATTTAATTTATTTATTTATCGTCTGGTTTGTATGTCTTTCAAAACCACCTCAAATCTATTTTGCAAATCTGGATAAAGGGGAAATGAAGTCAGGAAAATAAAGTCATCAAATGCACGAAATTCACACCTTATACACTTGCAAAGATGGGGTGGAGGAGTGTTAAAAGCAAATCCTTGTTCTTCGGTGCTGAAAAGAAGAACTAGCATTTAGACAAAGAATTTTCATTAGCAAGGCAATTTTACTTTCTGTTGAAAGGGTGCTTCTCAGAAGCTTAACTGTCATGAGAGCACACACGAACAAAGGAAGGCAGGGATTATTATTATCTCTAAGGCAGCTAGTCCTTGTTACTGTGTTTTGCCTCTATTGGCTGGAGTTGGACTGTACAATTTAAGCTAAACCTCGTTGGCTAACTTGAAAAGTGCAGGAATGCGGTTTTACTGGTGGGAAGGTGGGAAGATCAGTTTTGGTGGGAGTAGCCATTGTGATGGGAGGGGTAATTCACAGAGTGGGTAGCAGATGTGGAATGTGGGCTCTATAGATAAGGACTGGTGGAAGGGTTGTGTAATTACTAGAGCCAGGGGAACACAGAGAGCAAGGAAGTCTGGCCTTGAAAGCAGGTAACAAAGGACAAGGAAACTTAAGCAAGCTAAACCTTTGAAGAAGAATCTCTTACTGTATTTACAAGGAGGAAGCTGGGTTTCCTAGCAGCCAATTTAAAGACAGAACATTTTTCTCAAAAATCAACCCACGGAAATGTAAATTTCTTTTTTTTAAAAAAATATATATTTTATTGCGTTTTAGGTTTTGGGGTACATGTGAAGAACATGCAAGACTGTTGCGTAGGTACATACATGGCAATGTGGTTTGCTGCCTTCCTCCTCATCACCTATATCTGGCAGAAAGAAATGTAAATTTCAAATGAAACACTAATTGAGTTCCTGTGGATACTAAAAACAGGCGTTAGAAGAAAGAGATGCCTTAAGTCCTTGTGTTGGTCCATCATTTTCCTACTCTAACATCTTCATTATCTTCCACAGAGAACAGATGTCTCCTAGATAAAGGATCAATTACTCCAATGTGAATGTAGACAGGACAAAGACTAAGGATGTTTTCTGCGCACAAGATTTTTAAAAGAGTGTCTTTAACTGGCTTTTCCCCAATGTTGTTTCTATTGTCTCTTTTATTTCTTCATGTTTTCTAAATGACTCACTGTCACATTCAGATGATGCTGAGTGGTTAGAGCAGTCTGAGGAGCCATTGAGCCATTTATCCTTGATTTTGTCCTTTTGTATCTCCCATAGAACAAGAAACTTGTCGTTCAAAAAGAGTCCAAACATCAGCGGGCAAGCGTGTTGCTTTTCCTAAACCACATGTCCACGTCACTCTCCTTTTTTCTTGGATTGGACTTCAAAGTCTACTAGCATTATTCTTTGCTGATTTGCTCCAGTCACCTCTCAAATTCATATACACATACAATTTCATTTAAGCTTCAAAACAACCCTGTTACTTATTATTATCTTACCTTTATAAAAGAAAATAAAATCAGAGTAACTTGCTTGAGTTGTACTGCTATAGGCTAAGTGGTGATGCTAAGATTCTGACCTTTTTGCAAGAAATAATTAAAGAATGACATAGATAGATCCCTAAGTATGCATCCCTGGATCTTTCCCAGGCAGTTAAATTATTGCGTTGCCCTGGTATTTTTTATGCTGTTTTTTAAAAAGGGCAGTTGTGGCCTGAGTTAATTTTTTTTTTCCTTTAGTTGATTTTTAAAAATGCTTGAACACCAACAACTACGTCAACAAAAATATACATCTCTTAATAAAAGGAAAAATACCTATGACCAAGATGCAAGTGGTAGTTACTGACTTTACTATGTTTTTTAGATTCTCAGAGGATTGCCAGATTTTTTTTTTCTTTGTACAAGCATTTAGAATTCAGGGTGGATTTCTAGGTTTGCTTGTTTGTTTTTGATCAAATTCTGAACCTAACTCTCACATCAATGTTTAATTCCCAGAGATTATTATGTACATGTAAGGTTAGATTCCAAAGATATCTTCCTATCAATTGGGTTGTGTCAAATAATGGTCTATTAGCCTTCCAGAGAAAACCATACTGATATCATATTAAATCTAGGCTTTTGGATGCAGAGACATATTTTGTCATTCATTTTCTAAATAAGGGAAAATAAAAATATGAAAATAACTAAAAAATAAACTAGTTTCTAGAGTTTCCAAGTTATTTTATAAATCCTAAGTGATTAGTTCTAATAGTTCCACAAAGACAGGTCACAATTGGCAAGCCGGAAGCCATGACTTGGGCTTGAGGTAGACATTTTAGTACTGTAAGAAGCACTGTGTGGATCTGATTAAGTAAAAATTCTAGGTTCAACATTAAGTGAAAAATATAACCAGGACAGCTACTATTAATGTACACAACTACACACGGTTATATATTGGAGAGAAGATTTCTAAATTATCAACTATGAAAAGACAATGGCTACTTTGTTACCTCTTAAGTCATCCAGAAGATTCCATTGTTCTCATCTTTGATAAAAGGACATTAACTGCGAGAAAATTTAGTTAGACAATAGCATGCATTCTTGGGTATGCTTGATGCAATTTAATTAATGAGTATTTTAGGACCCTCTTTTTATACATGAATTGTCTCTTCCTAAGTAGAAGAAAACTTAGCATTATTGACCACATTACCAGGTTTTATATGTAGATTTTAACATAATTGTGGACAGACATCTACAAAAATGGCTGCACTTAGGATGCTATTAGGAAAGGCTGCATGACATGAATGTGGTTTTAAGTGGGTAATTTACCACTGAGCAAGGTGAAACGTTACCATTACCCACCTGATGCACTGTGACACTGAGGTATTATCTGATTTATTGGGATGGCATTTTCCATCCATTTTAATTAGACAAGTCTATTCTGGCATTGGCTACATAATCTCAGCTTTCATATTTTGAAGAAGCATTTGGAACTGCTGGTGATATTTCTCATTTCTGATGCTCAACACCAGCAAAAACTGATGTATGAGGTGTTTTGTGATTATGTGAACTGAACCATTCAAGCTATTTTGTCCATAACCCATGTATAAAAATGTTAAGTATTTGAAGAACTAGATATTTTGAATGTGAACTAGAATTCAGAACTTCCGATTCTACATCAACCACTGGTCTGCTCATAACCCCAAATGGAGACAGAGTATGTGTTTTTGACTCACAGCAAAGAATAGTCCTAATGTGGACTGAATCAGCCAGAGAAGGGGCCAGGCTGTGGCAATACAAAGACTGGCAGTAGAATGTTTTTTGAGATATGTGGTTTGCATCTTTCAAATTCACATAGCCATTCAAACTACATGTTGACAAATATATTTTCAAGCAAAAACCCTATCAGGCCTGCTTTAAGGGAAGATCTGACACTAGCGCCATTCATTTTTATACAAGCAGTTAATAATGAAATAGAATAATTTTCTTACTTTAGGATGTATAAGGGAAGCTCTATGATGATTTCACTGTTAATTTCTTAGGAGACTCTAGGATAGATAGTTTAGTATAAGTCAGGTTATCGTTAAGTTCAAATTAGATTTAGAAATAATAATATTTTACTAATCCACAAAGCCAGTTTTACAAATTCACATAGGTGTGGAAAGTAAAAAGTTCCTCTTCAAAGTTTCCCTACTTGTTAAAGAATAAACAATGAATGTTAGAAATAATAGTTTCTTTCAAAGACTAACTTCCTTCAAGGCCTTTTTTTTTCTTTTTCTTTTTTGCTAATAACTCTTTGTTAAGCCCTATCCTATGTAGCTGTTAGGTATAAAGGAATAAGTACATTCTGTGTCCTTGTACTTTAACCAAGATATTTGTTTTGCACATGCTCAGGCATGTCCCAGCTTGCAGTCTATGCCCCTTCCTTATTTGAAAATGCTATTACTTTTCTAAGTCCTTTCACAAGAAACTTCCTCTTTTCTTTTGTTCTCCATTGCTTTTACCTATTTAGGAAAGTTTTAAGTTGTTAGCCAATTGGGCTTAGCTTAGACTGTGAGGTCCAGCTCCAACCAATGGAGATAGGACATAGCAGTAAGGACTCAATGCATAAAAGACAAATATTTCTGCCTTTCCATTGTTCATTGGGCTCTTGAGGCAGTATTGCTAATAGGTAGCACCCTTTCTGCAGAAAGTAAAATTGCCTTGCTGAGAAAACTTTTTGTCTGAACGCTAATTATTCCTTGCAGCACCTAGGAATAAGCATTTTGTCTCTAACAATAGGTTTCATGTGAGAGCTACACTGGTCTTTTTGAAGCTATTCAAGGACATCACATGTGTTTTTTCCTCCTTTCTTCTCTTCTGGCACCTCAGCTTCCACAAACTGCGGACAATGTCCAGACTCTCCTGGATTTGACTATCTCCTGTACTAAATACGCTGTGAAAACCTTGAGACATGAAATCTTTGAATTACTAGAACTTAGTACAGTACCTAGAACACAACAGGTACAAAACTTTAAAATTGTTTATTAATTAATTCAATTTTATTCATTAAATATTTTTGAATGTTTATTTTGTGCCACACATGTGCTGGAGGTTGAGTGGCTGGCAGTGGCAGTATGAATAAAACACAATTCCTCCTCTTTCAAGGAATTACATCTAGTAAAAGAGAAAGACCACAGCTGACAATTATAAAGGAAGGTAGAAATTAAATCCTAAGACACGCATCAAAAGATATCCTTCTAACTCACCAATGCAAATCAAAGCAGGCAGTTGGTCCAAAGAAGAAAGTATATTTTAGAGAAAAAGAATTCTTCCCAAACTACATATAAGGTAGGGAATAGTCAGGACAAAGTTACCCCTGGCACAAACCTATTTTTAAATTCTCTAAATTGTTCTTTATTGTGTACTTTTCATAAACACTGACTTCATTTATTTTAAGAGCTTCACTGTGTTTTAGAACATAATGTAGAATACCAGAATCAAAGCTTTACCAGTAAGTCAACCTAAGAAATATCAATCCTTAACAAGCAAGGAAAATTAAAATAAAATCCTACCATACATAAGAATAAAAATGCCTAAATGGACAGAGTAGAAAATGTCATGTCAATGAACTAGCAAATGCCACTGCATCTGTGGGAGAATGGGAACATCTTATATTACTCTGTGCATGTGAAGCTACAATTTTGCCATTGCAAACAGAAGGAATAGGCAATGTTGATGTGGCAACAGTTCAAATGACACAGAGCTTCCCGGGAATTCAGGTTCTAGGTATAGTTTATTTGAAGAGTACAAGCTTAATATAAGGGATACTTGGGAAAGTATAAGAACTTTTCTATTTCATAAGCAAAAGACTAAAAATGAGACCATGAAAGGAATACTCCATTTAGTCCTCTATCTAAAGCAGCTTCAGAAAAACCTTCTAGGAAATAATTTAACCAAATTATCTTCTCCCAGAGTTAAAAGAATACTTCAGACATTCCCAAATGTGAAAATATAAATACAATTTCATCACTAAAAATAGAAATTAGCATTATAATTAACCACCGAAAGATGTAGAGCCAAAAGGAAAGCTGAATCTTCAAGGAAAGTATTTCAGCTAAACTTTTTTCCTTTTGCTTTCAATTCTTGTCCCTCTTTTTACTCCTTTGTGAAAATTTAATATATATATAGATGTAGATATAGATATACATAATCATCTGTCTAATCTTCATCATAATAGCAATAATATCTAACATTAATTGAGCACCTAATGTGTACTAGGTGGCACTATATTAAGAGCTTACATACACTATCTCATTCAATAATTCTGACAGGCAAATGAGAAAAATACCTAATTTTTGCAGTTAAGAAAACAGACTCATGTCAACAAAGGTCACAAAGCTACCGCATGTTGGAATAAACACTTAAGTTCACATCCGTGTGTATGCAACACATAAACC
The DNA here is from genome assembly GCA_963573385.1 of Cacajao melanocephalus. NCBI lineage: Eukaryota > Metazoa > Chordata > Mammalia > Primates > Pitheciidae > Cacajao > Cacajao melanocephalus. Next base: position 78,124 of record CAUYLG010018941.1, read on the forward strand.
TCTTTTGTCATGAACAATAACTGGGGTACCTCCACCCCTCCAAAATCCCAATTCCAGGTACCCCTACTCTTCAACACCACATCTTCTTTCTATCTCACCCCCATTATCCCAACTCCAACACTCCTTTCCCTTAGCTGGGCCCTACTATCTAGTGATCGGAATACTTTTCAATGTCCATCACCTACCTCATGTCTTTGTCCCCACTTTCCCAGCTGAAATTCCATGTATGATCACAGTTCCTTACCCTCAACACAACTGACATTTTGGGTCAGATACTTCTTTAGGAAGGGGGGGGCTGTCCTGTGCATTGCAGGCAGTCAGGAGCACCCCTGACCTCTACACAATGGGGTAGCCTTTCCCCCAACCAGTTGTGACAACCAAAAAAATGTTTCCAGACCTGGTTGTTTGACCTTTTAAATTAAGCAGTATTTGGATTTATTGTTGAGGGGGTATAATGAGTTTATACAGATAGTCTGCATTTATATTACATCTTTCTGTGGTCTCAAATAACCTTCTCTGTAATGGAAAGCAGGGAGCATTTTGAAATGAATCGAAAGGCTGTCTAGTTCTGGTGGGGATCCTGTAAGAGCTCCTCTGTGCCTCGGTGGAAGGCCTTTCTTCTTTCTGTACCTTCGTACAGCAGCACTTCTGTGAATTACAACAGACAACCCTCTGATTCCCCAGCAAAAGTACCTCGAGCCAAGAGAGGCTCTGATGCCTCCTGCACAGCAAGTGCCTATCAAGAGACAATCAGAAAACCAATTTCTCGATAATAATACCAGCAAATCTCACACTTGGTAAAGTAGTCATAGTTTTAAGAAACTTAATATGAAAAACACTGCAAACCATAGTGCCTTTTTTTAAGGGAGAAAAGCATACAAAGCAATTTCTTTCGAAAGCACTAGTTGAGTGATATGATTTTAAAACTAGGTTTTCTTTTACAAGGGCACGCTAGGGTACATTTTACTACCTCCTTTAAAACAAAAAGCTAAAGCCCTACCCTGACCATTCTCTCCACATGCCAGTTCTCTGCAAACCTTTTGGACTGCTGCTACTCCTTTTTAACTCAAATATCCTGTAGTCTGGGGAGGCTTTCCTGAACAAGGCTGGTTTTTCTGTCTGTTTGTGTTCGAGACAGGGTCTTGCTCCGTCCCCTAGGCTGAGTGCAGTGGCATGATCATGGATCACTGTAGCCTCGATTTCCTGGGCTCAAGTGATCCTCCTATCTCAAGTGATCAAGTGATAAAAAATTAGCCGAACATGGGTGAGAAACTCTGTGATCAGGAGTAGCTGGGACCATAGGCATGTACCACCACACCCAGCTAATTTTTTTTTGTATTTTTCTAGAGGCAGGGTCTCACTTTGTTGCCCAGGTTGGTCTCTAACTCCTAGACTCAAGCAATCCTTCTATTTGGCCTTCCATAGTGCTGGGATTACAGGTGTGAGCAACCACAGCTGGCCTGAACAAGCCTATTTCCTCTTTCATGGCTAGAACAAGTTGGATGACCCACTTATGTACTTCCATAGCAGCCCATTTAATGACTTCATTATAAATGTCCATCACAGCTTCTAAGCACCTTGTTCGGTGAGGCTGACTTTACCTACTGTATTTTAACTTGCTTCCCTCTGCCTCTGCCCATCCTAATCTCCTTTAACATTGGCTGGTTCTCCTCCTCTCTTGTAACATGCATCACCTCCTGACGCAATGAACTTACACACTGTATAATTTAATTTCTCTCTTCCCTCGCTAGAATGCAAGCTCCATGAGGGCAGGAAATATGGGTATGTTTTATTCACCTTTGTGTCCCAGCATATGTCACATCACCATCACCATCAGCATGTTGCGGTAATTAGGAATACTTAACAAATGTGTACTAGTTTCCAGTCTGTGAATCTTTTTTGGTACAGTATCATATTTTATCTAAACCATTTATAAAATAGGATTCTATTACTATCCCCTTTGTACAGATGAGTAAACTGAGGCTCAGAGAGATAAAGTAACTTGCCCAAGTCACATAGATAGTACATGGTGGACTTCGAAATTCAAGCCCAGGCAGTTTAACCCCAGAATGCATGGTTAACCATTTTGTAATAAATGCTAGTTGAAGTTAGTTGGAATAAATCAATTTCTATAAGCCATACACCTTGGCTTAATTTATTTTGGAGGAGAAATATACTAGAGAGACTATCATTAGAAAGACTATGCCAATTGTCTTGGGCTGTTATAATAAAGCCCCATAGACTGGATGGGTTACAAACAAATGAAATGTGTTTTTGTTTGTTTGTTTGTTTGTTTGTTTTAGTGCAGTGGCATAATCTCAGCTCACTGTAACCTCCATCTCCTGGGTTCTAGTGATTCTCCTGCATCAGTCACTTGGGTAGCTGGGGCTACAGGTACACGCCACCACACCCAGCTATTTTTTGTATTTTTAGTAGAGACAGGGTTTCACCATGTTGGCCAGGCTGGTCTTAAACTCCTGACCTCAAATGATCCACCCACCTCAGCCTCCCAAAGTGCTTAGATTACAAGCATGAGCCATTGCACCCAGGCTGAAATGCATTTTTTACAGTTCTGAGGGATGAAAGTCCAAGACCAGGGTGCTAGCATGTCAGGTTCTGGTAAGGGCCCTTTTCCAGGTTGCAGATGGCCTACTTCACATTACGTCCTCACATAGTGGAAAGCTAGAGAGCTCTAGGGTCTTTTTTCAGAAGGACGCTAATCCCATTCATGAGGGTTCCACCTTCATGATCTAATCACCTCTCAAAGGCCCCACCTCCTAATACCATCACAGTGGAAATTAGCATCTCAGTGTATGAATTTGGGGTGGATATAAACATTCAGCCCATATCAGCAATCTTTTCTTTATGAGTCTGAACAACTTCCAAATCTATTTCTTCCTCCTCTATATCTTGGCAAATTACCTTATCCTTCCCCCTTTTATTTTTTCTGCAGAGATTTATCTTTTCTAGTGCTTTAAGTAATCTCCAGTGTTGACAGCTGTAATCTCGCTGGCTTCCTTGGCTGAGCCTTTCCAACATTTAGTGAAGATTTCATTTCTTCCAGTTCAAGATGCTGCAAAAACAAAAGTTATCTTCATGGCCTCTTCCCAAGAAACCTTTCCAGTGACTTTTTCCCATCATATTTCATGTTCCTTTACCGTATCTCATAAACCTCTAATCTCAGATACAACTTGAAAAAAATCAGCTGCTAGCAGGTAGCCATCTGAAACATGTTGAAGTTTCTTTTGCCACAATGCTTCTCATCTGGCGAAGCCTCACTTCCACCTTTTCTCTTCCCTACCCTCACTTGAATTTGCCTACACCTTGTCTTTTCTCCTACAGGAGCAGAGCTATCCTTGCTTACTCTTACTCTTTACAGACTATAGTCGTATTTAAAACTTTTCAAGCATTTTCCTTTTTTGATAAATTTCAATAAGAGGTCATTTTCTTATCTCATCCTTTCTCAACTCCTCCAGGATCTTACTTGAGTATGTATTTCCTCTTTGGCATAGTTATCCTTGCTACCTTCACTCTGCCAGTCTCTTTATGTTTCAATCAACAAACAGCAACAACCACAACCTTCTCAATCTGGCTATGCCCTTGGATTGTTGGCCCATCTGTCTGAATCCTTTCAGCTCCAATTATCCCCAGTGTAGTCCACTAACTAATCCTTTTCCCTGGTTTTCCACATACTTACTCTTAAATTCTGTCAGTTTGGTTTAAATCTACTACTATACTAAATCCACACTTTGGGAGGCCACCAGTAACCATGTACAGCTTAAGTGAAATCACTTTCTTCCATTTTCGCCTTCCTCTGTCATTACATAGAATTTAATACTTAGAACAACCTCTCTTTCTCTAAACTCCTCTTTTCTTTTTTAAAAACTCTCTTTGTTACCCACCGGTCTCCCTGTTCTGTCTCTCTGTTAAATAAAAGGAGTGGACCATAATAGCTGTTCTGTGTCCTTGTTTCCCCATTCTACTAACAAGGGGAGGGAAGGCTGCCATGATACTATTTTGACCCAATGCCAGTGGGTGAATCTCCACTACTAACGTGACCCTCTGGTTCTTGCCCTTCTGTGTGGCAAAAGTGCTCAGAAGGTCGGATGTACCTCCTAGAAGAAGGCCCAGAAAAGTACTTTTCACCCTTCTTTGGTTTGGGGCTACCAAGGCTTTGCCAATCAAGGCAGGTGGGCTCTTCCACACGGCTGAGTCTGACCCCCTGGAACTCTTCACAGGGTTAGAGCCAAACTCTTTAATAGTGAAGCTCTCCTCTGCCTTGCTTTGCCTTCTCTGTATTTGTTTTTAACTCTTGGAGACCGAGGACATATGTAAACTTATCAAGGATAGAACTAGGATATTTCTGGCTGCCCAAGTCCAGTCCAACATATTTGCATTGGGTTAACATAGAGAACACTGCCACCTCTGTGTATCCCTCCTGCCCCTTCAGTGTGATGTTCTTGATCTTCCAGCCTCCATCTCATCCTCTCCAGCCTTTCCTTCACCTAAAGCATATGTCCAATGACTTCAATGATTATCTCTACTCAGAAGAATCCTAAGGCTGGAACTTTGGCTTCATCCTTCTCTCAAGTTCTAGTTCTGAATTCTTGAGCTCTTTGACTTTCACCTCAAAAACCAGTATGTCTAAAGTCAAACGTATAATCTTCCTCCTCAGATCTACTTTTCTTACAACATGTATTTTTAATGTTATCAGAATCCTCTAGTCACCCAGATCTGAAATGTAGATACACGTTTGACTTTTCCCTTTTATTTCCTTCTCTCTACATTCCATGGGTCATTATATTATGTTCACCTTGGCAATGTCTTTCAAATTCACAACTGCTTTATTTTAATCTCTTGATTATATTTCAGGCACTTGTTACCTTAACAATAATTAAGGAGTTTCTAGTATCTGTCTTTCCCATAATCCTATACAATGCTACCACATTACCATTCTAAAGCAATGCTTTGAATCTGTCACTCTGCTGCTTAGAATACTATGACATGCTAGTCCCTACTAAATGAAGCTCAAACTTCTTCACCTGACATCAAAGCACCCTCCATAGTTTTCATCAATATACCTTGGAGTTTACCTTTCATCGGTCTCCAACTTACATTCCAAACTACAATCAAATTAGATTAGCCAGTTTTATGTAGACAATTTAGACGGTATTCTCACATCTTGTTAGAACTTAAGGATTCAAGCTACACAATCTACTACTTTTAGCTGTGTAATCTTGGGTAAAGTATATAACCTCTTCTGAGCTACAGTTTTCTTATCAATAAAATGGAAGCAATAATTGGTACTTGTCTCATAGGATTCCCCTTAGCATTTAATTAGGTAACACATGTGCAGTGAAGGCTTAGCACAGTGCCTGACATGGCAGAAGGATTCACTATCTTTTAGTTAGAATACTACTAATGAGTATTTCTCATTCTGTATGTTTTTCATGCCATCCCTTCTGCCTGGAAAGCCTCCACTCCATCTCTGTTCTTTAGAATCACACCTATCCTTGAAGGCTGAGATAAAACTTGTCCCATCTATGAGTCTTCTGGACTCATGCTCTGCAGTGACTTCCTTCTTCTCCCAAATCCTAAAGATCTTGTATCACTTTTCGGAAACATCACATTGTATCATAGTTCTCTGCAAATTTTCTCTCTTCTTTCACTAATTCAAAGCCACTGAACCCATTTTTTAAATTATTTGTTTGTTTGATTTTGGAGACAGGGTCTCAATCTGTTGCCCAGGCTGGAGTGCAGTGGTGCAATCATAGCTCATTGCAGCCTCAAACTCCTGGGCTCAAGTGATCTTCCTGCCCCAGCCTCCTGAGCAGCCAGAACTACAGGTGCACACCACCACAGCTGGCTAATTTTTAAATTTTTTGTAGAGATGAGGTCTCAGTATGTTGCCCAGGCTGGTCTCAAACATATGGCCTCAAGCAATCCTCTTGCCTATTATTAAATCGTCTATTGTGCCGGGTGCAGTCTCTTACCCTCAGGAAATATCTGTGGAAACAATGAGTAAATAACGTTTTGATTTTACTTTCCTTAAGAAGAACAAAAGAAAATGCCAATAACAGCTGGGCATCATGGCTCACGCCTGTAATCCCAGTACTTTGGGAGGCCAAGGTGGGTAGATCACCTGAAGTCAGGAGTTCGAGACCAGCCTGGCCAACATGGTGAAGCCCCATCTCTACTAAAAACAAAAAAATTAAGTGGGTGTGGTGATGCAACCCTGTAATCCCAGCTACTCGGGAGGCTGAGTTGGGAGAATTGCTTGAACTTGGGAGGCAGAGGCTGCAATGAGCCAGGATCGCACCACTGCACTCCAGCCTGGGCAAGAGAGCCAGACCCAGTATCAAAAAAAAAAAAAAAAAAAAAAAGAAGAAGAAGAAGAAAATACCAATAAAGTAAAAATAACAGTAAAAATTTACATTTATTGACATTTTTTAGCATATCTGTATACTTACCATGAGTTAAGCACTGCATTTTACTGCATATTACTTATGTCATAATAAGTACAGTGTTTCTGCATATATTTTGTGAATTAATGTAACTTGGAAAAATATTTTTAAAAAACCCACAAGGATTGTTTTCGTAGATATTTTACATATAATTTGTTGCTCCTTAGCAAAAACAATGGCAGCAAATTAATGCCTCTAAATACTAATACCTAAAAAGTACTTGTTTAGCATCTGAGCATCTTTCTATACTGCAAGAATTCCATTCTTCATTTTTTCTGAGAGGCTATAGAAACAGAAAATGTCAGGTCTCCTTTTACTCAGGCTTCCTTGTAGAAAGGACATGGGCATGTGCCCTAGGATTCACTGTTCAGTTGCTCATGCCGTGCTTTCAGGGGGAGTTGGTGATTCAGAAAGCAGGGCCAGGGAAGGTTTGTCTCGGTGACAGTGGAGGCAGCAGTGAGTAGGTGATTCCTTTGGGTGGTGTATTAGTTTTCTAGGGCTGCTGTAAAAACAGAAATTTGTTGGCTTGAACAACAGATATCTGTTGTCTCACTATTCTGGAGGCTGGAAATGCAAAATCAAGATTGTAGTAGGGCCAGGCTCTCCCTGAAACCTTGTAGGGAAGAATCATTCCTTGCCTATTCTAGCTTCTGATGTTTACCAGCAATACTTGGAATTCCTTGGCTTGTGTCTGCACCATTCCACCCTTTGCGTCTGTTTTCACTCGGCCGTCTTCTCCCTTTGTGTCTCTTTCCTGACTTCTTATAAGAATACTGGTCCTATTGGATTAAGAACCCACCCAACTGTAGTGTAAACTTATCTAAACCTAACTAGTTACATCTGCAACTACAGTATCTACAAATGAGGTCATGTTCTGAGGCACTGGACATTAGAACCGCAACATATCTCTATGTGGGGACAGAATGCAACCCATAATAGGTGGTATCTACTGACCCATGCCAGACTAGTGCAAGCAGCAATGTCTGCTGCTTGGTGGGAGCAGTGAGACACTCTTACACTTCATGCTCTGTGACCTGATAGGACCTTGTTCTGGACTCTGTAGCCAACTATAGCACTTCCGAATGTTCTAGAAACTATTCTAATGTCCTTAATTTTTTTGCTACTGAAATTGGATATGTCTCTGTTGCATTCAACCGAGAATGCTAGACGAGTATTTAGAAGTACAAAAATATTTATGTGTCACATGAAATGGAAAAGCACACTAGAAAGTGGAATGTGTTTTATGATTACAGACATTTAAAAACAGGTATTTAGGCCACCAAGATCTGGAAAGTAATATTAGGAAAGTACTGTGTTAGAGCTGGAGTGAGAGAATAGCTGTGGTTTATTAATTTTTCACAATTATCTTTCATATTTTTATATAGTATTCTTCATTTTCAAAAATTACAGAAGGGATGGAAAAGAAAGAAACAGTGACCCAAAGTATGCGTCCAATCCAATGTTATTTCCATAGTAGGAATTTAAAATTGGTATTTGGGGAAGGGAGATTTATGTACCAATTTTTAATATTAAGAAGAAATATCAAAAATAGTAGGCATAATTCACAGTATAATTAAGGGTGACAGCTGGCCAGGCGTTGTTGCTCACACCAGTAATCCCAGCACTTTGGGAGGCGGAGGCAGGTAGATCATGAGGTCAAGAGATTGAGACCATCCTGGCCAAGGTCGTGAAACTCTGTCTCTACTGAAAAAAAAATACAAAGATTAGCCAGGCGTGGTGGTGCATGCCTGTAGTCCCAGCTACTCAAGAGGCTGAGGGAGGAGAATCGCTTGAACCCTGGAGGCAGAGGTTGCAGTGAGCTGAGATTGCACCACTGCACTCCAGCCTGGGCAACAAGAGTGAAACTCAGATTCAAAAAAAAAGAGTGACATCCATTCAACCGATCTCCCAAGTCAGAAACTGTATTGTCTCTATTTTGTTGTTAGCATCACAAACAGAGTATATTCAACAAATATCTGTTATTGAATGGTTAAATTATTAATAATTGCTTGAGTAGGTAGGCATCCTTGATAGAGGATTAAGAATCATTTTCTCACTTTTCCATTTCTATTTAATTTCTTGGTTCTGCTCAGACCAATCTAAGTTGATGATTAAAGAGTTATGCTCTTAAATCAATTTCTATTGTCCTCGTTTTTTCAGCAAGATCTCAATTATATGCTAATCAGAGTTAACATTTACCCGAAGCGAAACTATATGGGCAATTTGTTTTCTTCTCAGGCTGACCCATGAATGAATACTAACTAACATTAAATCCAAACACATCCTAAGCAATGCCATTATTAAATATTGGAAGCACACTCATTTGGAATGGTGACTAAAATTTTTAGAGGGTAACATAATCTGTGTTTGTCAAAGTTCTTTTTAAGTCAGTAAGAGAATTCAACCCTCAAAACTGAAATGTTAAGGCTGCTGGTTGGCAGCATGAAATTGAAGGCAATGATCCTGTTTTGGATCACTGCTTAGCTGCGAAGGTCAATAAGGCCTTGTTTGTACCATCTAACATTTATGCATAAATCTAGCAGCATAAACAGATACTCCAGTCAATTTACATTCTCAACAGCAACTCTGCATTTACAATTTTTTTCTGTCTTCTGAAATCAGAAAAAAGAAAAGAACAATCTAATGGATTGCACAAAGTGTCTCCCTTACAATTTTCTTAAAAATATCAGGACAGCTGTGTTTCATTTCAGAGTTCCCTGTGCTTGGATCTGGGCGCAATCACATGTGGCTCAGAATACTGAGGCTTCTAAGAAACTCTATGAAGAACCTAACAATGTTGTCCTTCTACAGAATGCTTTCCAAAATCCACAAAGAAATTGCTCTGCTAGGGATCCTGAAAAATTCATCAGCTGCAATTTCCTCTTCTCATTCCTGAAACTCTGTATGTTTGTTAAAAAGCAGAAGGGAAATTCTAATTACGAGCATATTTCTTACATGGATAAAACATGAAAGTCACTTTCACTGATGGTTAATCATTTTCAGCATAACTCTGATTCTCTATCCACTATTCATACTAAATTCCAATGAATGGGTTTCAAAAGAAAGAAAAAAAAGCTTCTGTGTGATGAAGGTTTTTTTTCACTGAAATAATGAGGAACACAGTACCACATGTACAAGGGATAAAGGGATTAAAATTAATTAAATGTTCCCTCTCTAATGCTATACTTTTAAACACCCCCCTTTTCTTTTCTTTTTTTTTTTAAAATATATCTATATGTGTAATTGCACTTCAGGTTCTGGGGTACCTGTGCAGATCATGCAGGATTGTTGCACAAGTACATACATGGCAATGTGGTTTGCTGCCCCCATCCTCCAATCTAAACAGAGTTCTTGGCAAAAACAAACAAACAAAACATAAAACCAGGTGATTCCAGCTATAAGAAGCTTCACCTTATGGAAATAGAGCATAGTTTTTTTTAAAAAGGCCTTAAAATACTAAAAACAATGTGCAACTGTATTTCTATGAGTAAACACTGACATTTGTAGAAGAATGCATGATGGTTCGGGGAGCCTAGAAAGGCTTCACTAGAGGTGAGGGACACAAAAGTGAAGGACAAAGAACTGAGTTGCCTTGGAGAGGGCAGAGGCTTGGTGGTCATGAACATGGTCTCTGGAGACAGACCACCTGGTTCCAGTTCCCACCACACCTCTGACTGGCTATGCGACCTTGACCAAGCTATCTTACTCCTCAGTTTCCTCACCTATAAATTGGGTATAATAATAGCAACTCCCCATAGGGTTGTTCTGAGGATTAAATGAGCCAATATTAAAAGACCTTTGAAGAGTTCCTGACAAATAAATGCTTTATAAGTCTTAGGAAGTATAACTATTTGTAGATGGATGGTGAAGATTCAGAGAAGGGGAAAACCAAAGGGCAAGGATCCCCCCGGGGGAATAGGAAAAAGTTGGGCAAAAACAGACACGGTGAGAATGGCATTATCTGTATCATGGCCCCAGTGTCAATGTGGGTTTAACAACACCAAATTCATCTCAGAAAAGAAGCAGGTCAGTATTACCTGAGTATTGACCAAACTACTCTGCTAGTTTGGTCTGATAGGGAAGGAGCCTGTACATGGTGAAAAGTCAGAGTGTGTCTCTTTCCCTTTGTCTGGTGTATTTCCAAGCCAGTAATTGACTTTGAAAAGAGACCAGTAGCTAACATTTCTTCCTCAAAGCTTGCAGGGAGTATATGGATAAGGAGCAGGTTTGTTATCCATTCTGTACCTTTATTCTGTGTGTGGAGTGCAATGAATGAAGAACTTGGGAAAGAAGGCAGGTGACTGGTTCAAAGCTTCTTGTAAACAGACATGCTAATGACAGACCTGGCAAACACATTAATAGTACTCACTAGTGAAAGAGTCATTACAAATAGAATGCTTTTAGTAGGATGTATCTGGTCTATCCAGGATTGCTTATGTTAAACAAACTTGGGATCTAAGGATTTGTGAGATAAAAAATAGAAAAATAGAAAAAGTCACATAATCTACCAAACTCTGTAGTATAAAATGGAGATTCTTTTTCTGTGTAAGCAATGTGAACTGCACACATTGCTTACACACCTCCTATGCTAGTCTTGACACAAAGTAGATCCCAATGCAGCAAGAAAAACCAGTGTGCTGCGTTGGAGGTCTGAGATCACTCCCTGCTGTGCCTGGACCCTGAAATTACTGTGTCATTGAAATTATTGGTAAAGTTCAATACTAGATCAGATCTCTATAATGTGTGAGTATGATTTCACTGTCTGGTGCTTTGTGTTGTCTAAGCATTTTTTTTTTTTTGAAAGAAAGAAAAAGAGAGGAAAGAAAGTGAAAGTGAAAGAAAGAAAGAAAAAAGAATGTAAGAGAGAAAGAAAGAGGAAGAGAAAGAGGGAGAGAGAACAGGATTCTTGTTCTATTGCCCAGGCTAGAATGCAGTCTAAAGCATATTTTAATAACTATGAACAATTCTAGCTTTCATTTGCTCTCTGTGCCAATCTTCACAAAATAATGGGGTGATCACACAGGGAGGCAGGGTGTGGGGTAG